>JAQQSV010000517.1:91615-122855 GCA_028646515.1 Pseudochirops corinnae
TGGGCTCTTTGGCTTTAAGAATTATTATGACTTTAAAACAATAAGCCATGTTGTTTACAGTAAAATTAGTGAAGAATGCTATTCTCTCCCCAATTCCCTGAGAAAGTTAACATATAATTCCTTTAACCTAAGATATAATCTTTTGTATCTATGAATGTATGAAATTGGGGTAGCAAATGGGAAATGTCTGACAAATACACAATTGGCTTCCATTGATCCCCCATGATTGTATCTTAGCAACACTGAGAAGCCATCTCCTTATTTGGATTCTAATCTTCTTTGTGAGAGAATAGGAAATCTTGTCACAAAAAATCATTTACTATCATTATGAAAAATAATGAAAAATAGATGATCATATTGTTACTTTGTGTGATAAAAGGAAACTACATAGATCTTATGGGTATAGATGTTGAATGAAGCTCACATTTGATACTACTCAGACTTTTCAAAGCAGCTTATCAGTTTTCAGATCCAATACTGTCAACTTACATTATTAGCATGAGATTAAACACAGACAAACACAGAGAAATTTGTTACTCCCCAATCTCCTTTCATTAATAATGGTTTCAAAGGGTTTTCTTTGGAAAAACAATACAAAACAAAAATCCTCATGCTTTTATATTAAAATATAAATGACCACTGAGAATGAAATAACCATTCAAACATTCCAACTTTTCTTCTTGGAAATATGTAGTTTTAAACCAGAAATTAAATTGGTCATTGGGGAAAAATTTATACTCAGTATGATAAAATATTCATCATGCTCATTACTGGGAACCATGTAATGATAATTAAACTTAAATTATGCCATTTATTTCTCTGTATTCTTATAAGGGTACACTAGTTTAATGTGGATGTATTTTTTTTTTTTACCAAGACTAGGTTTCTTGACCATGGAATAACAAGATAGTTGAACCTATTTACATTATTGTAAGAATTTAGATTGATGTTTACAGTAAACATTTTGGTACCTGATATTTTGGTGAATATGGGATATGTCAATCCATCAACAAATTCTGAGAACTGAGGCTCAGTTCTTGAAGGTTCACCACGTGCTGATTTTCTATTCGAGTTGTGAATTTGTTGGGCTTATGCAACTAGAAGTAAATGGTCAGATTTCTGCCCAGTGGCTCCATATTCTTCATTTCAGTAGTTCTGAAAGGACAATTATTTACATAGGTGAGTTTGCTGAAATTATCTCTGAGGAAAAAATAATAGTAAAAATAAAATTAATTGTTAGCATGAACAGAGTAAAAACTGTATTTTCTGTTTTTTTGTTTGTTTAGGAGAGGTGCGAGCAAAGGTCTAGATCTGTGATTTCGTAGGTATAAAAATCAGCAGCTCTGTTATTTTGTCTTAGCCTGCTGAGTTACTGATAGCTTAAGTGATGTGTTGCTGGTGACAAAACTAGTATATCAAAAGCAATACTTGATCACAAGGACTCAAAAGGCAGCCCACTATCTATTCTTATTTTTCTTTCTTTCTTTTTTTTAAAGTTACTAAAGAAATACATGTTAGAGGATAGCAGAAATGATTTCTAAATATTTCCTCTAGAACTACTAGAAAGCAAAACTTTTAACAATATGGAAACATAGTGATCATTTGAATACCTTATATTATTCACATTCAGTCAATATACATGAATCTATTAACCTCCCGTTTATGTTCCTATGGGCTTCTTCTCCCATTGATGAGTAATTCCCAGAAACCCATATGCTGGGTAAGAGCCTTAGGTCAATGATCTCTAATTCTCCAAACATTGTCAGATAAGCTTCTTAAGGGTGAGGGCTTTCTTTTTGCATGCAATTGTGCCACCTATACTTAGCACAGTGACTGATACAGTAAATGCTTAATTGATTGACAGCATAATCCTCTTACTACACCAGTTTCTGGGAATACTAATAAAAATGGAAATAATTTCTGCCCTTAAGGAGGAACTTTCCATAAAAAGAGACATCCCGTACCCAGTATGTATAAACACTCATAAAAGAGATATTGGTTGTCCTAAAAGTCTTACTGTGGTTTTAAGTTTTAACAATTTCAGAAATTTAAATGCTACAAACTTACAAAAAACATCATTCGGGAAATTAAATAACTGTATGTCTTATATACTTATTTATTTTTGTGATAGTTGGACAATATGTGTATATGTGGGTATATAAATTTCAGCAAGACGGAGCAGTATACATGACATGATACATAATATAAAGTATTCAAATAATCAACATATTGCTATATTATTATTGATATAGGGTAAAACTTTTGCTTTCTTGGACTTCTTCTAAAGGAAATGTTTAGAAACCATTTCTGTTATCCTCCAACATGCATTTCTGAAAGACATTTTCTCCCAATGGTGGATCTACGGAGATTCTCTTGCTTGGCCACCTAGGTCATTTGATCTAACTCCTTTAGATTTTTTCTTGAGGGATGATGTGAAAACTTCTGTGTGTACATAAAAAAATCTCTTTTGTTACATCATCTTAATGCTAGGATTATAAATGTAATCCTTTCATTTACTTAATAGCAACTGAAAAAAGTTTTTACTAAGTTTGAAAACTAACTAGAGAGATATATATAGTACATGAGAGTGATTACGCTTAATTTTAATAAGAAACATGAATATTTAAAATTTAAGTAATTAAATTTCAAAATGTACTCTTTTTAAGTTTGTTGCCTTTGTATTTTAAAAAATAAGCTTAAAACTGCACTAAGACTATTGAGACACACCATATAAAATGATGAAGGGTGGCAATGAGGTAGGATCTGCTCAGATCAGAAATAGCTTCAGGTAGGAGGTAATGTTTTTATTGAGATCTGAAGAGAGCTAGCTCTCCAGGATTCACAGACGCAAAGGTGAAGGAGATCATTCTAGGAAGTGGAATATCATGTGTGAGAAACATCTTGAAGGCCATTTTGGCCAAACTGTACAATGTATGAAGGGAATGTATAGAAAGGAAGATATGGACCAAGTTTTGAAGCACTTTTCAAACATACATTTCAATTCAACAATTATGTACTATGAATCATGTGCAAGGTACTGTGCTAGGAATAAAATAAAAATACATTTCCCCTTTCCTGATACAGTTAATATTCTACTAAGGATTACATATGATACAGGTACATAAATATGATACAAGGTAGCCTCTCATGGCTGGGAAATAATCAATTTACTGCCCTAGGACCAGAAGGCAGAAGAGATTTCTCTTCTTGTGTTATTCTTTTTAGTCATTATCTGATTAAATTTGGCTAAAAATCTTTCTTTGTCTCTCTCTGTCTCTGTCTCTGTCTGTCTGTCTGTCTCTCCCTTCTTCATCACTCCCTCTTCCTACATATAAATATATATATATATATACATATATATATATATATTAAGGTATATGATATTTTTACTAGAAACCTAACTTGTCATATATTAGAATACAGAATCTTCCTTTAAGGGAATGCAATGGAGTTAGCAGTACATATGGAGCAACAATCATTCATACATGTATACTAGTTCTCCTCCTTCATCTCAGAACTGTAGAGCTTAGGAAGCTATACTCATGACTCTGTGTTACCAATTATAAAAGTTTATTTTGGCTATACTAACAAACAATCTGCAATAACCTTGTGGTGGCAAAAATAGATACATTGAAATGAAGAGGCTCACATAATCCACTTAATAAATTGTCTCTGGTGCTAGTACATCAGTTAATTATTATTCTGCAGAAATCAAAGAATTTGCATGCTTCTCACAGAATGAATTAGACCCAATAATTGTTCAATTATCCTAGCTATCAGAGGAAATTAACAGGAATATAATGAAAAAGTAATAGTTGCACATTGGAATTATTTATTTTTACTGAACACAAACACCACAGCATGCAACAAATTCTAGTGGAATGAATTTCATATTAGAAAAAGAAGCTGGAGTAATAAGTCTATTAAAGGATCACAACAAAAGAGAAAGACTGAATCAGCCTTATATAGCACTACATTACCCCAGAGGGCAATCAAGCACATTCTTTCTTAAGTCATGATCAGCTTACCGTCCCTTGTTCCTAGAAGTTTTGTCTAGTGGCCATGAATCATGGGAATTGGCCTAGCTTGCTATGCAGAATTAATTTAGCCAAGTCATCTAGCTGTTCATCTATAAACAAAGATGTATTGTCACACTTTGAAATCGAAGTGTTAATAATAAATTCTTAGTTAGATACAGTTCACGGAATTTACATCAGTCAGTCAATGCAAAGGGAGAATGTCATAAGAAAACATATAATGAATCACCAGTGACAATAGTCATAGTATATCTCCCTGGAAAGGACCTTAGAAATCAGCTTAGTTAAAATCTGACCCTCAAAAAGAAGAAATAAAAGGAGAAAGGACATTTTTTTGATAATCACATGCATTATCACTGTTAGTAGTAAACTAAGGCCTCTGGAATTACAGTATAAAATTCATTCTACTCTAATTTCTTTTTTAAACTGGTCTGTTATTTCTTCAGTCTGAAGAGCTCTCAGTGAGGAGCTTCTACCAATGGCAGGGTGGGGAGAGAAAGGGAGAATGGATAAGTGACTTTCTTTGATTCACATAGTCAACATATGACAGGCAGAATTGGAAATTAGATCTCCTTGGCTCTCTATTAATGCCACCTAACCAAATCATCTTTCTTTTGCTCTAACATGCTATAAATAAAGAATGGGGAAATGTTGCTTTAACCCAGAAAGGGCTAGGAAGGCTTCCTGAAAGAAATAGTACCTGACCTGGTCCTGGAAGGAGAGGTTAGAACTTACATAGGCAAACAGGAGGAAAAAATAAGGCATTTTTAAAAGCAGTACTAAAAGTAAGAAAATTGTATATATTAGCAAAAACATGTATTTGGGAGATGATATTGAGGGCCTATTATGCAAGGGAGTAGTGACAACCAAAGTTTAAGAGGTAGGCTGGACTAGATAGTATTATCCCTAAATGATAAGCTAAAGATTTTGATTCATTTCAGTGGCTTGGAAGATAGAGAAATGAAAACAACCAGGAGTTCAAATCTAGCCTCAAATATACATTAGCTGTGTGATCCCTGGGCAAATTGTTTGACCTCTCCCTGACTCAGATTCCTCACCTGTAAAAGGGATGTTATAACATGAACTCTCATAGGAACATGGTGAGAATAAAATGCTTTATAAATTTTAAAATATTATTTTAAATGTTAGATATTAATTTGTGCCATAGATTTGGTTTTTTTTAAATAGGAGAGTGACATGATAGAATCCATGTTTTGGGAAAAAGTAATCCATCTTTTCCTAGAGTTATGGACCATCAGAAAAGGAAATGGAAAAAGGAGAATTACTAAAATACAGATTTGAAGCAAAAATAATTTATTGATTATACACATTTCTGACTCATTTTTTGGACACAAGGGGGATATTAAGGTTTTTTTTTCCCCCCCAATTTACCATTAAGGTGATGCTTGCACAAATATAAGTATGAATCATATTGGGGACTATTTAAGACTAAGTGATATGTATGTTTGACTTTAATTGCTTTTTTTGTCTATAACATCTGGTAAGTTTTCCCAAAAGAATTGAAAAAAAAAAAGATAAAAATTGCTCATTTACTAAACAAAGATAAGTATTCTGGTAATATTGAAATGAAATTCTCTTTGAAGGAAGGAAAGAAGTAAGAAGCAAAGAAGAGAGATGGGAGAAAATGAGAGAGAGAAAGACTAAGGTGGGAGGGAAGAGAGTAGATACCGTATAAAAATTTTCAGAATATTGTGTTAGCCATTTTGTTTGCATCTAACTTTTCTATTAGCTAATGTATACTCTGGAACAGCAGTTCTCAAACTGTGGGCCGCGACCTCTTTGGGGGTTGAACAACCCTTTCACTGTGGTCACAGGGGTTGCCTAAGGCCATCGGAAAACACATATTTCCGATGGTCTTAGGAATGGAGACTCCGCTCCTCTATCCATCTCCAGGCAGGTCCGCCCACATGTAGATATGCCCACATACGAGTATTAAAGGGTTGCGGCATTATGAAGATTGAGAACCACTGATCTAGAAGATATTTTGTGCAGCATTTTGCACAGAGCAGAATTATTTTGGCATATAATATTAATGAAGTACATACACATATATATTCCTACAAAGCATCTTTTTTTTTTACACATTTCTAAGTGAATGGAAAGTAAAACGAATTTAAATAATCTATGTGACAAAGCTACAATAGAGTTATTTTTAACTTCACAGAAAGTAGTAAATATTAGTAAATATTCTAGAAATTAAATGACAAAATGTCAATGCTAAACTAAAGAACTGCCTCTTTGAAGGAATTTTTATTTCAAAATGAGGATGCATTTCCTGAATTTTTCTTATATTCCTTTTATTGAGAACAAAACCTTGTCTCTTACATTAAAAAAAGAAAAGTAAAATAAAATCCTGAGGTTCCCATCAATTCAACTCAATTACCTTTGTCTTTTTCCCTCTAACACAGATTTACATAATCTATTCTCTCTCTTCTTATCTTCCTGACTTCAAATTTGGCTTCGGGCATTTGCTATGCACTTAATCTTGTTTCCCTCAGTTTCCTCATCTGTAAAATGAGCTGGAGAAGAAAATGGCAAACTATTCTAATATATTTTCCAAGAAAACTCCAAATAGGAGTCATGAAGAGTCAGACATGAGTGAAAATGACTGAAGGACAATAACAGAATTCTCTCTCTTCTACCCTAACATGTTTTATCTATCTCCTTTTTTTTTTTCATAATTCCTTATGAATCCTTAGACATTACCACACCAATTGTTTTGTGGCTATGATCAATTACTATTGCCTTGTCTGCTTTCATTTCTATGTGTCCCTACTTTTGATGCATTCTTGATGACTTCAAGTTTACACAATGCTGTGCCATCCTATAGCACACGCTCTACTATCTGCCTAGAACCACCCAAATATGTTACATGTATACATAATCCTCTTTACTAATACATAACATGTACATTTCTTTCATGATTAAATAAAATAAGCCTTGTTTGGAAGTAAGATGGTTTATGCATTACTGCTCTTGCTACCCATAAAAAGACTGCTGGTGATGCTTTTGTAGGCTTACCAACCATTACCCCACAGGTTAAGGTTAAAATGATTCCTAATAGTGAGCAAGGATTAAAGCTGTAGCCAACAAAATGTGGCAGCTACAGTAATTATAAGTATCAGAATAGACAAAGGACTGCTAAAGGCAAAAGCTAAAGAAATACTGGCAAGTAAAATCAAAACCTGGTTTTAGACTGAAATATTAAGACTAGTCTATATTCTGAGTTGATCTATACTTTATGTTGTGCTATTTTAATTTGTAGGATTCTATGAACTTTCAATATATTCTTAGTGAGTGAGTTAAATATCTTCTTTCTCCTGGTTTTCCTGGGCTTTCTTCAAGTCTCAGATTTTTCCAACCCCGATGAATGCTAGTTGACTTCTGTCTGTTGGTCAATTCCAAATTCTTTAGCTCATTTGTACAGAATTGTTCACATGTTGTCTCCCTTTTTAACGATGACCTCAGTAAGTGCAGGGACATTTCTTTGTAGCCCTAACACTTAACATAATGTATGACATATGTCAGATGCTTAATAAATATTTAATGACTGACTGAGGATATGATTTCTCATATTTATTTATTGAATCATTCATTCATTTGTTTTATGCTTGGCATTCAATCTACAGATGTCCAATCAATCCACAGATATTCTCCACTGTAGAATTAAACTAATACACTATAACTGTATAATAGATTGTATTTTAGTGAACTTCTACCTATAGATTATTTTATTCATTTCAAGTAGGCAGGTCATGACTTATTATACTTATTTTCCCAAGGAGTTAACTAAGATGGCTAAATAGATTGAAAGAAATATACAAAGGTAGATGATAAAGTTTTTATTAAGTCATATGTTTCAGGCACTATACTAAGTGTTGAGGATAGAAACACAACAAAATTAGATAATCCTACTTTCAAAAAAGTGTCTATTCTAATAAAAAATACAATCTAAAGAAAAATTGGGAAGCAGGATAGATAGATATTCCAGCAAGAGTAAGAATACTTTAGAGGAGCTATTAACAATACAGAGTATGAATTAAACTGGAAGTGAAGTAAGCATGCCTGGGACCTCTCATGAAATTGTGAGCCTCACCAGGGACTCACCAGTCAGAAAAGCACATTGTGGGGGGGGCATTATCTGGAGCTGAGCTATGAGATCTGAGAGTTAGAGAACTTTAGTAAGTTTTCTAAAGTTATACCAGGAATATGTAGAAGAGGAGGAATTTGAAACTAGGTCATTCAACTCCAAATTCACTGTCCTTTCTACCATATTACAATACTGTTTTAAATATTCAATATTAGGACACCCTGTATTTTGATTAGGAATGAACAGTGAGCATAAGTAATACTGAATACTGCATTGCAAGTACTTCCTCCCTAGTTAATTAATAGCTATTTTTAAAGTTTAAAACTGCAGTAAGAATTTTGGGAAACCATATACATACATACATACATACATACATACATATATATATATATCATAGTTATCTTTGGTTTGTAAGTTTTGTAATACCATCAATAAACAAAATTTATAAGTTTTCTTAGACTGGTTTCCCCCCACTCCATAAGTGATTATTCTCATTCTAAAACTGATAAGCTTCCATAATGTAGAATTTCAATCAGGTAGTTTCTTCTTTGTACAACATTGGGCTATTAAGACAAATTTTCTCTCTAATGACTTGAATGTTCTTAAGAGCAACCAATAATTATTCTCTTTCCCTCAATATCTCTATGTACATTCTGCTTTTGTTACATTACTCTTTTCTTTCTCTTAGATCAGTGGTTCTCAACCTGTGGGTCGTGACCCCTTTGGGGGTTGAATGACCCTTTCACAGGAGTCACCTAACACCATCAGAAAATACATATTTCTGATGGTCTTAGGAACTAAGACACCACTCCTCTATCCATCTTCCAGGCGGGTCTGTCCACATGCAGATGTGCCCACATACAAGTGTTAAAGGGTCGCAGCATTAGGAAGGTTGAGAACCATTGTCTTAGATCCTTGAGAAAATGAGAATCAAAAAGCATCACTTGAATTAGTCTATCTCCTTTTCTATTTCTCACGTCCAAAATTTCTTTTCCTTTTACTATAATTTCTCCGTCTCTAATTTCTTCTGCTGCATCAACTCACAATGCCCCTGACTTCCTTCAAAGAGATCAGTGTCAAATCACACTTCAAATTCTTAGAATTATTAAATTTTAGAGGTGAAATGGTCTTTAAATGTCATCTACTCTGTAATTTCACCCACTTCAGGAATTTTTTTTTTGTAACACTGCAGATAAATAAAAATAAGGCTTAACTTTTATATAGCTCTTTATAAAATATCATTGTATACATTATTTTATGTGATGCTTGCATCTTTATAAGGCAGAATTTGAACTTATTTCTCCATCATACCATATCTCTGTGACTTCTCTGGAAAACAAATGGTTTTCCAATGGCTACCTCAACACTTATACTGATAGAAAGGTCATTACTTTGTAAAACAGCTCAATTCACTGTTGAAAATTAATATTGTTACAAAATGTTCATTAAACTTATGACTACATATGCTAATTTCCATGTATATCATGAAATAGTTGGAGCTCTGCCATACTGGAACTGAGGTAAACCTACGTGTTATCTTCCTTAAGTCTAGGCTATGGAAAGACAATATCATTCTGTCAATTATCCAAGTGGGGAAAGCAACATCTGAGTTGCTCACCAGATGGCAATCTCCTTAAATCACCAGGCTAAAAGTCACCTCAGTTCTTTTCTGGCACATTATTCTACAGCCTCCCAAAAAAGTTGCAAAGTCCTTGGTGAAATCAGAGAACAGTAAGCTTGCTAACATCAAGATTCCCCTTGTTAGTGCCACTACTACTAGCTTCATGGTATCAAGTAATGGACTTGGCTATATTCAGTTCTTCCACTAAAGAATTATATGAAAAAAGTATTACAATATACAAAGTAGAATATATGTGAGATACAATTGCTCAGTTGAATGGACACCAGATACAGAGGACACAGGTATTTATTATGCTGTGAAAGCAAATGTTTAATGAATAAAGTCAAAATAAAAAAGAAAATGCCTTCCTACTTAGTTTTTCTCCAAACGTCTTTCCCAAAGGCTTCTTTGACTTTCTAAATATGTGAAATGCCAGGGAACACCACCCATACCCACCTTTGATGATAAGGAAGGGATTTCGTACCTGAGATATCTCTGTGAGTCAGAGACCATAAGCCACAAAACCCAAGGGAAATATGGTAGGAGGGAGTTGTCTTGTCTTTCCCAGATGATAGTTTCAGTGGGTGTGAACCTTTGTTTACTACACTAACCTCAAGAACTTGATCTCCAGATACTGTAAATTTGGGGTGCTTATCATGGTCTTGGTTTCTCCTCCTCTTGTCCTGACAAATCCAAAGTCTTAGAACAATCTAATATGAGGTTACTAACAGTCCCAATCCCCAAATAAGCTCTTAATCAGTGATCCCAGCTACAAAACAATCAAATTCTCCTGATGAAAACCAGGAAGTCTCAAATCTCATGGATTCATCCCAGCCACAGTAGCTGCCTATTTCTTGAACCCTACACAACAATCAAGGAGTCTTCTTCAAGGGTAACAGAAAGATGGGGAAATGATAGCTTCCTATCACTGTCTTCTTTTGTCATAGAAATGATTAGAAAAGTTTTAATTCTGTTTTCCCCTGTGAGAATTTTCTTGTCTCCTAGTGATTTCACAGTGATGTAATAGCACTGGTGAAATGCCAAATAAATTATATTCAGCCAAAATCCATCTGAACCTTTCCCTAAACCATTGCATATTCTTCTACCTTCTGGGAAAAAAAAAAGTCACATCCACATTTTTTTATTTAGGTGATTTGTAATTATCATCCTTCTTGCTAAAATAACTGGTTCCTTAGTTCTGCCTGAAGGTTAAACTTAGAAAAACATCCTTCAGCATTCTAAATCCTATGCCAGATTTAGTAGTCATTGGGAACATTAACTCTCTTTAAAGGACAGGTCTGTCTTGAATGCAGAAGGTTCACAATTTTTGATAATAGGCCATCTATTCAGTTCACTTATATGACTCACTGTTCTACCTTATTCTAACATGTCAGTCCAGTGGGGAAAAGGAACATTATTATGCCACCCACTCCATTCCATTTAAACACACACACACACACACACACGCACACACACACACACACACACACACACTTCAAGCTAATTCAAAATGGTTTGAAGATAAGTAGGTATCAGTCAATAATGAATCAATCATTGTGATATTGCCAAGAACAGCTAAGCAAGTCAGCTCCTAATAATACGTCTATGAAAGCAGGCAAAGGCAGCATTAGTTTTTCTACCAGGCATACTATACAATTGATTCATTTAAAGTTTTGAATAAACTACAAGTCCTATCCTCATAAAATGTTCCTTAGTCTGGTTTCTTAAATTAATTAATTTAACTATAATTCTAGGCCCATGAGAAGAGCCTCACAAGATTTCATAAAGCTACACATCCAAAGAATCAATGTGGATGTTAAAGTTAGCTAAATCTTAAACTAATAACATTTTGTCATTTTGGAAATTTACCTCAATGATGTTCCGAAATATTTTGTTTCTAACAGGGTAGTGTGAATTGTATAAATACTCTTCAGTTCCAGTGACATTGGTTCTTTCTTTGTATTGGGATTTTTGTATGCTGTCAAAAGAGGGAGACTTTCCTGTTTTCATGTGACTGTTTACTTACATTATTAGCTTCAACTTTATGAAATCTAAAAATATTGCAAGCATGCCATACATTTTCAAAGAAAAGATAGGCAATATCCTATTAATTGAATTCACAAGTGTAATGAGTCCAAGAGGAACAAGAAATTCTCAAAAAGCCATTTCTAAAGACACAAAGAGAAATTATTTTGCTGTGGGCAGGGGGAAGACAATTATTAGAGGCAATCAATCTAATTGAATAGAGAACTTAACCTTCTGAATTAAATATTTTTCTTTATTGTTTTAAAACTATTTTTTCAATTACCAGAATTACTTTTGCTTTCCATCTTACTGAAAAACAAAAACGAACAAGAACCTTAAGATAAATATTTATAGTTAAGCAAAACAAATCCCCATATTGGCCATGTACAAAAATGTATGTCTCGCTCTTTTTATTAGTTCCTCACTTCTCTGTCAAAAATTGATCAGTCTTCCTAACTATTCATCCTACCAAATCATGGTTGATAATTTCATTGATCATAGTTATAGTCTTCAAATTTTGTTCATTTTTATAACATTCTAATTTGGATTTTTAAAAACATGTACAAAAGATGGAATCAAGGGAAGATAACAAAGGATGAATGAAAATCTGACATGAGAAGAGAACAATAATATCTGGATTTTTAAAAATCACAGTTGGAAAAAAATGAAGGACAGCAAAAAGGTTTTTTGTTTGTTTGTTCGGTTTTTTGCTGTTGTTTTTTAAGTTACAATAAGGATAAATAAAGGAGTAAGGGATATATTGGTCCACTGCTTAGGATGGATGAGGAAATTATTATGGACAATGGATAGAAAAGACAGTTTAAATATTATTTTAATACTGTTTCTTCTGCTAAAGAAAATGGCTTTTGTGCTTGAAAGGACAGGGAAAAAAATGGTTTATATGGGTCAATGAAACATTATTAAAAAGACAGTTAATACAAGTGTGGTGAAAAAAAGTGATAATCATAAGGACCCAACATGGCTTCACAAAGTACAAGGCATAGCACATTAACCTTACATTCTCTTTTGACAAGATCACAAAACATGTAGATCATGAGTTCCAGTCAAGGCTAAGATTTTAGTGCAGAATTTAAGAAGATTCATGTTATACATATGGAAAAGGTAGAGAAAGTTATGATAAGTTAATAGGATAATCAAACAGATTTGGAAGAAATTAAATGACTGACCACAAATATTAGTCATTAATAGTTTAAAATAATGATGAGAGGAAGTTTCTAGTAGAGTACCACAAGGAATTAAGTTTGGTGATCTGCAGTTTAACATTTATGTCAGTGACTTATTTCTGGCGTTTTTATTTGTCATTCAGAAAAAATGTTCTCTGAGATAGCTAATGTATGGGATCAGAGAATCACTATCAAGAAAGATCCTAAGAGACTGGATTCCAATAATATTAATTTAGTAGGAATAAACACAGGAACATATCTGTGGTGAGGGAAAAAAGAGAGATGGGTAGCATGTTTACTATTTTGTCTAAAATATTTAGAATTTTAACTGGACAGGAAGTTCAATATAAGTCAACAGTATGAAATATTTGAATAAATAAAGGCTCTTCAATTTTAATAGTAGAGGGAATTCCTGGCATGGAAACTCCCTTTACTGAAGCATATCACAATTTGTCTTTGACTTAGTAGTTGGGAACTACGAAAATGCTTGAGCTACATAGAGGCTAAAAATTTGCCCAGGATCACACAGTTAATGAAGTAAGTGTCAGATATGAAATTTAAATCTAGGTTTTTATGACTCCAATATCAGAAATCTATACAATGTACAACACACACTGCATCTAATAGTAGTATATGGAACCCAATAAAGTAAATGCAGTCTTGGACTGTCTTAAGAGCCTTGCCAGATTACATTTGGCATTGTGCACAAATATTCCCTTCTCAAATGTTAGAAAAGTCAATGATAACCTAGAGAGCATCTGAAGAAGACCAACCAAGATGGTCAAAAAGTCTTGAGTTCATATGATGTAAAGAATGGTGAAAGTGATGAAAATATTTAGCCCAGAGAGGAGAGGACTCAAGAGGAAAATAATAGCTGTCATAAAGATAGCAAGAGTTAAGTGTAAGAAATGCTAGACTTAATCTGCTTGAAGGATTGGAAATTGTAAGCAAATAAATTTGAGGATAAGCAAAAACTTTTGATTTTTTTATTGGATTTATGATTTTATTGATTTAGGGAGGTCCTGCTGAGAAATTTCCTCTACCAATTCAGATCATCACCTCCTCTGAAATTTGCAGTATTAGAATATTGCCTAAGGCACAAATAATTCACTTGAACAGGGTCACACTACCAGTTTGTGTCAGAGAGAAGACTTGAACGCAGTCTTCCTGCCACCAAGGTTAGTTTTGTAAGCTTTATGCCACACTAGCAATTATAGCATCCCTAAAGTAGAATGGATAATCTTGGAAGGTATTATGTTCTGCCTTCTTGAAGGATTTCCAATGTTGAAATTACCAGTTGACTGGGATCATGGAGAAGGTGTCCTTTTTCAATAATAGATTGGACTAGATTATCACTGATCTCTTCCATCTCTGGTGTTTTGCTATCTGTGATCTCTTCATCTAAATAAATCAAATTGTTGAATATGACATGGCCAAGTACAAAGTCTTATGCCACTAGAGACAATCTCAAAGTTCACTTCAATCCACTTAAGACTCTAAGAAGTTGTCATAGATGTTGTGGTAGTATGAGGCAAATATATTACTTACCTTGTTCTCAAGCTTAATATCTAATAGTAGAATTTACTTTTATATGTTTATTATATAGTGGAATTATATGTGTATGTCTAGGCAGAGTTGTCTGAGTAATATGAAAATGGGGAAATCTACTACTGTTGGAATCAATAGATTTCATACTGGATTTAATCTGTGAGGCAGGGAGAAATACACTTAAGATTTAGTTGGAAAATACTCACTAGCATTGGAGAAATCTCTTGTCTTGGAGGTGACAATTTTAAAGGCAGCTATGAATCAATTTTCAAGCTATTTTAAGTAGAGGACATTTATAAAAGAATGGAAATGGTTGTAGATGAATTGCATAACTCTCTATTCCCCTAAAAAAGTTAGTAAAAAGACATCAGCATCTACTAACATATACATACATATATATTCACATACACATATGTATATATAAATATATATTTATGAGAATGCCTCCATGCAATTCTTTGAATAGATTGTTATATGGAATATACTAATATACCTATATTTCTATCTCTCTACATGTTTTGTGTGTATAGATATATGACAGAATATTTATAATTATCTATATCTATATAAATATCTATATCTATGTGTATATACATATGTGTGTGTGGAGAGAGAGAGAAAGAAAGAAGAGAGGGGGGTGAGAGAGAGAGAGAGAAAGAGAGAGAGAAAGAGAGACAGAGAGAGACAGAGAGAGAGAATGGATCTATGATTTCATTGGTATAAAGAGTTGCTAGTAAGGAAAATCCATCTTCTGATCTGGACAGATTGGCAATTGGTCTACAACTTGCCATCTTAGAAGTATACATATAAATATATTTTAAAGATTGAAAAGAAAGAATATAGATCAACTGTCTTTTCACTGGTATAGAGTGTCTTGTTTTGGATCACATAGCCAGTATTTGCCAAAAATAGAACTTCAATCTGTATCTTGCTGTGTTGAAAATCAGCTCAAATTGATATCAATAGGTTAACTCACAACTACAGGTGATCCAAAAGACAATATTTTGTAAGTGTAGTTAAGCCTTAGGGTATTATTAATGTTAAGATTTAAATCAAGGGAAACTAAGGCACAAAGTTCTGAGTATAATCATTTTGTTGATTACATAGATTTGCCAATAAATAGTTTCTCACCACCCAAAAAGTTAACACTTCTAATGAGGGAGACAACTTTCTTGTTTGGACAAAAAATTGAATACCAAAAAATACAAAGCAATATCATAGATGGAGGAAAATAGTGTGATTGGTTACAAAATCTGTAGTATCACAGGAGTGAGGAAAAATACGATTGACCAGAAATTGGGGGTGAGGGGCTAGCATCAACCCTTCCTTCCTTCCTATCACTAGGAAATATTCATTGCTTTAGTCCACCTGAAATGAGAGTTAAGCCTCAGTGGACCCTACTACTTTGAATATTATACCAGACTCCCTGGCATCCACCTTCATCCTTCAAGGATAATAGATTTCCTTGAAGAAAGAATAGAACAGTGATTAACAGGAGAACTGAACTTCTAAACTTAACTCAGAGACAATGAGTGATATATAGGAAAGCTCAGTTTCCAAACTTAACTCTAAGACAAATGAAACATTACCTTGGCAGCTACAAAAATGTCAGCTGTGATACAGAATGAAATGAATAACAAAATAGAATCAATTTGATTTCTCCAATTTTCATTAATTATGATTTAAATTCAAGCTATGTATCAAAATAAAAGGCATTATTAAGGACATAAGAAGCCCCATGGTTCAATGGAAGAAGTTCTGTATTTGTAATCAAATGATCTGAGTTTGAATCTCATACTACCTGTTTGTTAGGGGAGGGAACTAGAGGAGAGGAATAAATATTTTTTTAAAATACTTTCTATTTGCCAGGGACTGTGGTATGGGTCTTACATATATCATCTCGTTTGAGACTTTAGATAAATTTCTCTGGTCCTCATGTATAAAATGAAGAAGTAGATAATATAATCTCTAGGTTTTTTTTTTTTTTTCCCACTGATCTCAAGTTAAGATTTTATAAAACACAATGTATTATCAGAAAAGAGGCTGGTCAGTCTTAGAATGACTTATAACACTTAGACATACCCTTAATTGTCCTGGAAGCAATGAAACGTGAAGAATCAGAGGAAGTCCAACAGCATGTGGGGTGAAACTGCTTTGGAAGCTTTATGGAAAGACGTTAACAACTAATATATGAGATAAGAAATCATGGAGGCACATGGAGCCAAGATGGCAGAATGAAAGCAGTACCTTTTCTAAGCTCCTCCATTAATCCAGTCACTAAACTTTAAAAAGTGAATCTGGATGGATTTTAGAGTAATAGAATCCACTGGGAGATGGAGCATAGCAGATTCCCAGGCCAGGAAAGTTTCCACATAGGTCTGGGCAGAGGAAGAAAGGAGCATGTGGGGGCAGCACCAGCACACACAAGAGAGTAGACTACAACAAAGTGAGAAGGGGCCCCAGCCAGGAAACTCAATTATTTTGACTTTACAAGGCACTGCATATTTTGTGTCTAGGCAGTTTGGCTAATGAAAAAGGCAGAAAATGAATATTTGGGGCAGAAAATGTGGAATTAAAAAAAGGACCAATTTAAGTTGGAAAGGATATAAAATACTTCCCCCTTTTGTATGTAAATGGTTTAGTTGCTGATGGGGCAAATGATATGATATGATATAATATGATATGATATGATATGATATGATATGATATGATATGATATGATGTGATGTGATATGCAATGTGCTGATTATTGTAATTTTTGCTTTCTCATAAGGTATATATTTTATGTTTAACAGTTAATGGCATCATGGTAACAAATATGGTATAATGAGAAACACATCAAGAACTTCACTGGCTTGTATATTCTCATGTAACAGGGTTATCCATACAACCTTGAGAGGGTTTGAATTATAGCCATATGATGGAGGTTTATCTCTATTAATCGTAGACCAGTCAGTATAAAATAGACCATACCAAATACTACATATAGATCAGGATCAGAAATCCTTGGAAATTGCTGTTACAGAATGGTAAGGTATTATTTAATGTGTAAGTACCTCAAAAGCAGTAGAAGCATAGATAATATTTGAGTGCCATAAAGCATCAAATACCAATGTTATAGGCCCGATAGTCCCTAGACACTATTTAAGATATGTAAAATACCTACTTAAGGAGCCTAAAAGAGCCCTGGGCCTTGACACTCAAATCCACCATTATATTCTGTGTCCTTTGAGGCTTCTCATCTGCCCTATAGTTGATTTTTTATGTGTCATTTCCCCCAATGAGAGTGCTGACTTCTTCAGAGCAGGGATGCCTTATTTTTCTGTTGTTTTTGGTTAGTTTGCTTTTTATCTGTATCTCCAGCAATTAACACAGTGCTTGACTCATAGTAAGTACTTAATGAAAGCTTTTTCATTGATTCATAATAAATGGTGGGCATTTACCAGGGTGATTTAAAATATAATCATGTTAAAGCAGAATAACTAAGTTATAGTAAAAATTGGACTCAAAGATGCAACCAGTAAATAAAGCATGCTGAGCTGGATACTCACAAAATGTACTTCTGAGAAAATAAGCAATTACTCCCCAGGCACAAAATACAATATTGATTAAAAAACCCTCCTTTAGCCTTGCAAGCAAAATATTAACCATCTTCTAGTTCTGGAATTTGCCCAAATAGTTTTTCTGCCTAGATATTAGTGTCAGCAGTCAGCTAGATGGCATTTGCTGCCACTTAGAAAAGGCCCTTTCCTCAGAGCGTAATTTGAATGGCAGTGGAAACTAGAGAGCCATAGCTAATTCAGAGGAAGTTGGAAAATGGGGCCGAGTCTCATTTGGTTTGGCATAAATTCAAATATACATACAGACAGAGCTAAACGTTACAAATAGCTCTTTGTGGAATGCAGTCATGTTTTTTGTTTCTGGAATGATCTTTCTGAACCTTGACCCTGGGATCTTATCTCTTTGATATTCCTTCAGATAATTTTTTTTTATCCTTGTACAAACTGTATTCTAATCCTACGAATGTGTTCTGCCTTTAGCACTTTAGGTGAGTACTTCTATCACCAGCTGTTGAATACAACTTATTGCACAAACCATCAAATTCATGAGTGGGAAATAATCTGTGAAAATCTGTCATTGTTATTCTAAAAGGGAAAGTTTCAACCTGTACCAGTGAACGCTCACTTTCAGCTCATTTCCAGAGGTAAGGCTCATAGAGAAAGGCGGAACTAAGACACCTAGTGTTAAAACTTCCCTAAAGTTGAATCACATTTCAAGATATAGACAATAACTCAGAGAAGAAGTTGAGTGTAAGCTCCTTGAGAGCATGGAGTCAAATTTTTATATTGCATTCCCCAGTGGCTACCATGGTATCTAGCACCTCGTAGACATCTAATAAATAATTTATTGAAAAATCTTGTAGAACAATTGAAATACTTCAAGCAATGACCTCTAAAATAAGACCTATCACATACAAACATCAGTCAATAAACACTGTGTGTGTGTGTGTGTGTGTGTGTGTGTGTGTGTGTTATCAAAGCAAACTAGAGGGTGCTGTTCTTCCTACCCCCTTCCCTATCCCATATCTATTAGACTCTGTGTGTGTGTGTGTGTGTGTGTGTGTGTGTGTGTTATCAAAGCAAACTAGAGGGTGCTGTTCTTCCTACCCCCTTCCCTATCCCATATCTATTAGACTCTTCTTTTGAGACCTGTTTTCTCTTCAGGGATATCCTTGATACCAGTTCTGGCATGAACTTTTTTTGCATAAAAATGTTTCTGAGAGGGGTCACACACAGCATGATGTACCTGAACTTTAAAAGAAGGTAGGAACCTTTCAGAGTTACTATCTGGAGCCCTTGTGAGAGGTATAGTAGGTCATTTTTACCTTTTATGAGGAAATGACTATATTGCATATTTAACCTCAAACTTCTGAATGACAGCTACAAAATTTCTTTAAAATAAAAATCTTTTCATCTCACAGTTTTCATGTATGATTTTAAATTCAAGTAATGGGAAACTTTAAGTAGTCTTTAAAATGTATTTTTCTCTTATGATAGGAGGTCTCATTTCATTAAGAGAATTATTTATTTAAATCATTTTATAAAGATAAGAAGAAAAAAATAATAATGAAACAATCTGTTTCTTAGTGATAAGTTGCAATGAAGAAAATTGTTGTAATTGTAAGAATGTTTTTCAGATGTCGCCCAGTTGGGGGCTTGTGAAAGTAGAATATTAATCAAAACAAAAATAAACATCAATAGTTAGGAGAATCAATCGTAGAGGAATAGGGAGTGTTAAAACTTGTTATTACTATGCACTCCACGTTTATTTGGTGAAATGAGAAAGGCTTGGTGTTTTATGGTTCATGGGTCATGAAGAGTTGGAAATAACTGAACAAATGAACAATAATACCAAGAAAGTATTACTAAGCAGAAATATATGCTTAGAATAAATAATTTGAATCAATAAATTAATGAGATGGTCTCTTAATTTGAATGCACCATAGGTCTATTTTGGTCTGGACCTGCCTCACTGAGATAGTTTGTGTGGTTATCAAGATACTCACATAGATAAGACTGCATACCAAAACATCTACAGTCTGACTAAACCAACTAGTGTTGGTGGTTAACTGTGGAATGTAATGGAAATATTATTGTTGTTTGATTGCTTTAATTTGGTTCTGACTCTTTGTGAACCAATTTGGAGTTTTCTTCGGAAAGATACTGGAGTGGTTTGCCGTTTCCTCCTCCATCTTATCTTATAGATGAGGAAACTGAAGCAAACAAGGTTAAGTGACTTATCCAGAACTGCACAGCTAGTAACTGCAGCCAGATTTGAACTCAGGAGCATGACTCTTTCTGACTCCAGGAGCAGCATTCTATCCACTGCACCCCCAGCTGCCTTAATTCACACATTTCCTATGAGTTAAAACAAATTTATGCTTTTGTGTGGCCTTGGTTCATGGTTTTTGTAGGAGAGTAATGATTTAATAATAGCTTAAGTTTTTTAAAATATTTCTATCAATGACCTGCGAGAATAATCTTTTTTTCGAGTTAAGACAATTACTCTGTTTTGCTTATTTAAAATATATATATATATGTGTGTATATATAGGTGTATATATATATATATATGTGTGTGTATGTGTGTGTGTGTGTGTATGTGTATATATGTGTGTGTATATGTATATATATACAAATATACATATAACATGAACAAGAAAAATATTAATGGGGAGATAAACTATTAATGATAATAACCTAATAGAGAGAAATAGAATGAGTTATATTTGTTGATCTACATATATTTCATGTAAATTCTGTTTTTGCTCAGTCAACTGAAGCAATACTAATATGTCTCTGCATCAGAGTACGATGTGGCTAAATGAGCTTGAAATGACTATAAAGTGTTTTTACCAAACGATGGAAATCCTCACAGATGCTCAGTATAGTGGCATCAGATTTTATAACAGTTTTAGAGGTTTCCTGAATATTACAAGAGATCAAGATTGTCAGAGAAGTAACATATGCTGTTCTACAATATATAATTAACTCCTTTGATCCTGTTGGATCTGTTATTTGACAAGGAAATCAACCTTCACCTCATTCCATCTGTCTCTTATCTCAGACTCATTGTTTGATTGAGACAAGATAAAAAATCATGGAGAAATCATGTACCCTACTCATTTTACCCAATGATTGATGGTATGAACCTCTAGAACTTTAATTTTTGTGTACAAATGTATTATTATATTTAAATAGGAATAATCACTCTAATTATTACCTTCTTCCCTGAGGGGTATAACAACATACCCCTTGGAATTACAGAGGTGAGAAAAGAGGAGAAAAAAAGTAATCAAGTCATAGTTAGAAATTCAAGGATTCTAAGAAGAATTTTCCAAGTGATTTTTTTGCTCTTCAATAAATTTCAAAATGATAAAACTGCTTTGCCTGAGTCTATATCTCTTTGCTACCTTCTAAAAATTCTTTCTGATTCTGTTTCTCCTTTTTTCCTCTCTCTCTCTCTCTCTCTCTCTCTCTCTCTCTGTCTCTCAATTTCTCCATCCCTTCCTCCTCTCCCTTCTGCTCCTCTCTCCCTCTCTGTCTGTCTGTCTGTCTCTCTCTCACACATTCACACACACACACACACACACACACACACACACACACACACATACACACACACTTATTCCCCATGCATGCCAAATTCTCTCAATAACCTAAAAAAATTGCAGGTATCTTAAGTAATTTGGCCCAATTAGGTATTGTAAGACTGTATAGAATTTTATGTAATCTTAGATGTTTCTTATACTAATTTATAAAAATTTATTAGCAAGGTTGGGGGGGAATGCAAAGCAATTGGGGTAAAGTGACTTGCCCAAGGTCAAACAGCTAGTTAAGTGTCAAGAGTCTGGGATCAAATTTGAACTCAGGTCCTCCTGACTTCAGAGCCTGTGATTTACTCAACATGCTACCTATCTGCCCCAGTCACCTGCTGATATACATAGATAGATAGATAGATAGATAGATAGATAGATAGATAGATAGATAGATATAGATAGATAGATAGATAGATAGATATACAGATATAGATATACACATACACAAACATATAATAAATTATATATATACATATATATAAATTAAATACTTGTATATGGCGGATTTTTTGAAAATAAATAGACAAGTTCTTCCAGAAAATAGAGTACAAACTATTTTTTTCAATTTTGGGATAAAACAGATACATGTCTAAATGTTATTTCAAAAAAAAAACTATGAGAAAACGCTCACTACTGTCAATTATATTATTGTTATCATTGCTGTTATTGTTGTCATTATAGTTATTAACATTTTGAAGGGAGGAGTCAATTTATGTCATCATGAATGGAAGTAAAAAGCAACTGTTTTCTAGTATCAGAATTCTTTTTTTACATTCTTTATACATTCTTCCAAGGTAGAATATAAAAAAGATTTTGATTTCTTTAGTTCTCATATCAACAAAGAAGAAGAAAAAAAAACCTTGAGGAAGTAGAACTCATCTTTCCTTCAGTATACTGAACTATTTTTATAACTTATAAATTTATTCATTATGCTTGTAAAAATCAATTCCAAGCTTCTCTTCTGATTTTGATCTAAACTCATTTTCTAAATTCTACTTTATTGTGACATTGAGCCACATAAAACAGGTGGAATTTTGTCAGAAGGAACAAAAGGGTTTTTATGTCTAATAATCACATTCTATTTCATCTGCAGTTATTTGAGAAAAATCTATTTATTTATAAAGATTTTCTTTCTTCATACAGAGTTCTTATAAAACAGTAAAGCAGCCAGTGTGCTGCATACTTCATTGTCAGGAAGAATCCTGTGTAAAACCAAAAAACTGTGAAGAATAAAAAAGATTCTTTAGAATGCTTCCTATACTTTACAATAGTATTTCAATACTGAATCAAAAAGGCAGGAAAATTAAACATTTGTATGAGATAACTGAAAGTAAAAATATCAGCATTTCTACTAAATCTCCTTCCCATGGATGAGTTTTTTTTTTCAAAATCAAAGTTTATTAAAGATTGAATAATCTACACAACACAAAGATTTCCTTCTTAATATTAACCACTATCTGATAAGAACATGAAATGCATACAAAATGTGTGAAATGCAAGAAGAATTCACAAATATGTGTCCATATAAGTAACAGGAAAGGAAATAAAGAGAAAATGATCAAGAATTAAATCAAATGGGGGGGCGTAGTGCCAAGATGGCAGCATAGAAGCAGAAAAATTCTGTAGCTCCCACATAGCCACCTCAAATACCCATAAAATATGACTCTAAACTAATTTTAAGGCTCCAGAACTCACAAAATTACAGGAAAAAAAACACATCTCCCATGGAAGGCAGTTCTAAAGGAAGGGCTCATCACAGTGTGCTGGGAGCTGAGCTTAGCCCAGCCTGAAACTGTGGCTTGGCCCTGGGGCTGCCAGGATGAGCTGAGGCTGGAGCACTTGGGAGTGTGTATCACTGGCAGCTGTGGCAGTTTCCAGAACTATCAGCCCATAAGAAACAAGGAAAAAGTGAAAGATCTGTGGAACTTGGCAAAATTTGGGGGAGAAAAGCACCTGGCTGAAATGCCTCCAGGGCAAGGAAGTGGCAGAAGCAGTGGCCTGGCAGCTGCTTCCATGTGGCTTCTTCAGAAGCTGAAAGTCTTCAGATTGCAGGGGGGCAAGTGATCATTCAGAGGCGAAGTGCTCTAGTGTTGAGCAGCCTGGATCTGGATTGTGGTCTTGGGTGGTGGTCCTAGGTTGCATTTTCAGTGAGCCAAAGCTGGTGGGGGCTGCTGTGGCCTCCTAAATAACTCTGGCAGCTGTGAAAACCCCAGTGTTTTGGTACAGAGCTTTCCCCTCTGGAAGTGGAGTTCCACAGAGATAAAAAATCAAGTATTTAACTGACAACATGAGCAGGCAAAGGAAGCAAAGTAAGAACAGCAATAAAAATCAAGATACTATTAAACAGATGCAAACAAATGAAAAAAAAAAATAGAAAGCAATGTAAAATATCTCATTGAAAAAACCACTGACCTGGAAAATAGATCCAGGAGAGACAATTTAAAAATTATTGGACTAACTGAAAGCCCTGATCAAAAAAAGAACCTAGAAAGCATCCTTCAAGAAATTCTCCAGGAAAATTGCCCTGATATTTTAGAACCAGAGGACAAAATAGAACTTGAAAGAATCCACTGATCACTTCTTGAAAAAGACCCACAAAAGAAAACTTCTAGGAATGTTATAGCCAGGTTCCAGAATCTCCAGATCAAGGATAAAATATTACAAGCTGCCAAGAAGAAATAATTTGAATACTGTGGAAACACAATCAGGATAACCCAGGATCTAGCAGCTTCTACATTAAAGGATCAAAGGGCCTGGAATATGATATTCCAGACATCAGGGTAGCTGGGATTAAAATCAAGAATCACCTACTCAGCAAAATTGAGCATAGCGTTCCAGTGGAAAATATGGTCATTCAGTGAGGTGGAGGACTTTCAAACATTCTTACCAAAAAAAAAACCACAACTGAAAAGAAAGTTTGACACTCAAATACAAGAAGCATGAGAAGGCAAACATGGAAAGGAAATCATAAGGAACTTATCAAAGTTGAATTATCCATGTGCCAATATTGAAAATTGATATTTGTAACTTACAAAAATTTTGTCAGAATGAGGATAGGTGAAGGGAATACAATTGTGTATATACATATATACACATATGTCTATTAGGAGAGTTTATAAATGTGTATGAACAACTATCTTAGTATATGTATATATGTGTACACAGAGGGCACAGGATCAATTGAATAGGAAGGGATGATACTTTAAAAGGTGAAATTCTGAGCTGGGAGAGGATTAGAAAGAGAGGAGATAGAGAGAGACAGAATGGGGTCAATCATCTCATATAGAAGAGGCAAGGGATAATTGTTAGAATGGAGGGGAAGAATAGGAAGGCAAAAGGGAAAGGGTCAACCTTACTCTCATTCAATTTGGCTTAGGGAATTAATGACATAAACTCTAAACTGTGTATCTTGACACACAGGAGAGTAGGGGGGATGGGGATGAGAGGTGGGATGATACAGGTTGCGGGGGGCAGGGAGGTTTGCTGGAAAGCACACACATTTATGTAAAGGTACAGGGACAGGGTAGAGGATAGAACAAATGGAGGCTGGATACGAAGGAGGGACATATAATCAGTCTCTCAAAACATGCCCACTGTGGAGATGTTTTGTGTAATTACACATGTATAGCCTGTATTGAATTGTTTCTCTTTCCAGTTGGGGTGGGTGATGAGGGAGGAAGGGGAAGAATCTAGAATTTAAAGTTCTATAATCAAATGTTAAAAATATATATGTGTATATATATATATATATTTATATATTAATATTATTAACATTAACAACATGCAACTGGGAATTAAGATATACAGGCATTGGAGTAGGGAGATCCATCCTGCCCTACTGGAAAGTCAGAGGGGTGATGGAGGAGGACATAGGAGAGAGCATATTGGGGGAGGGGTTATACAATGTGATGGCTGTTTTGAGGTGGTGGGTAGGGGAAAGATGGGGAGAAAATTTGTAACTCAAAATCTCGTGAAAATGAATGATGTGAACAAGAAAATAAATAATTTAATTTATTAAAAAAGAATTAAATCAAATAGCTTGACAGGATGCATTGGAATAATCTTAATTGAGTACCATAGTTAGGAAAAACAAAGTCTCATATTCTTGAATGTGTCATTATCTCTGCACTATCTGTTTAACCAAGTTATCATTGCAACTTCAGAGTCTCTAATTCCCCATATGTGACAGGCAGCATTATGTAGGGAAGAGGGAGATGACTTTGAAACTAAGAAGACCTATATTAAGTTTTATTTCTTGCACCTACTGGCTATATGGCCCTAGGCAAATTAATTAACAACAGAGGATATCTCTAAGTTGCTTAAGAGCTGAGAAGGTAGTAACCTATAACAGGCAAAAGAAGGTTTTCTTGCTTGGGGGTTTCCTGTGGGTCAAAGTCAGACCAAGTCTCTATCCTATGTATTAAACTCTTTACATTTTTCCTTTGCTTCACCAGCAATATAATTTAAATTCTGATACTGTTTAGTGTACTCTTGAACCTAGTTTTCCTATGATAAACTGAATATGAATATGATAAACTTCTTATTTACACAGTTAGGAATAGCTTGGAGAAACATTTAAGATACCTATACCCTCCCTGTGAATTTATTTACTCAACTCATTTCATGTAAATGGGCATTAAAAAAAAATCCCTATCAGGAAATCATATTTTGATATTTGAAATCATGCAATCTTTTAATATGTTTTTCTGAAATTCAAAACAAAACAAAACATATTTTCTAAAGGACTTTTTATCATAACTAACCTGAACTTATTAAGTGAACTTTAGAGCCTTTGTCATTTATAAGAAATCCATATGGAAGATATGCTTTCCTTTCCTCATATCTAATAATTCTTCATAAAAATAAGGATAGAAAACTCATTGATCAATTAATCAACAAAATTTCTATCACTTTATTTGTGGACCTTATTATTCACTGCTTAATCACTCACTTTAGGTGCAGTACAGCATTAGCATTAGACCTTTATCTAAAGATCCTTCTATTTGAATTGATTCCCTTATTTAAGGATCTAGGGATTGTTATTTGTTAGACACCAAAATATTCTTCCTCCATTCATGGAAATTCATTGTCTGACTCATCCTCTACGTCTTCAGTCCCATGCCTGCCTTATAGGTGGGGAATTGTACATACATGTTGATTCCCTGAGATATCTTAAACTCCCATTTCTATAATATGCTCAACTCCCAAGACTTTTTTCATACTCTTTTTTCATTCTTTTCACCTAAATGTGTCCAATTTCTATGATCAAAAAAAATGAAATTGCTTTTCACAAAGTCCATTAATGTCATCTTTCCTCATGCATTACTTTTTCTAAACATATTCTTCATCCTGTTACCTCCAATCTATGCCCCTCACATAACTCTTTCATTTCATTAGTCCTACCCAGATTATATTTTCCTTCCTTCTCAATCTCTTCTTTTTGATTAATCAGATATACTGTGATATACTGTGAACTATCTTCTAACATTGCTTGTTTTCTTATCCTATTACCAGTATGGCATAGTTCCCACTAGAATCCTTACAGAATATTACATACTTCTGAAGAGAGCCAAGAGAAGTCACACAACTGTGATAACTGCATTCACCACATTTTTTTCTAATATCAGGTGTGCTGTCATAGAAATAAGGCAATCCTTTTGCATCTAATTAATTTTCTATATTATTTACCAGAGTTGTCCCATACATTCTCTTTTCACCTCAACTTTCTCTCAGTACCCTATTCCCCAGCTATCTCAAATGAAGTATTCATTGCCTTATTTGGCTGGAAAATTAAAGCTATTCTCCAGTATATTCCTTTGGTATCTCTTCATCTCCCAAATCTTTGATAACTACCCTTTACTTTCTCCTCCTTTACTTTCTTAATTAGTCTTTGAAGAAACAATGCTCTCTTGCTCCTTTCTAAGGTGTCTTGTACCTGTACCCTTAGTTCCATTCTCCTACACTGCATTATGTACTCCATAACTTTGCTTTGACTGTCCCACTTGTCTTGAATACCCTCCATCTTTTTATCTCTTAGAAACCTTGGATTTCTTGAGACATCAGCACAAAGAATACTTTCAACAGTTAATCATTTCCCATCTACCACAGTACTAGCATCTTCCCCTCAAAGCTTACTTTCCATCAGCCCTGATTATATTTTTCACATACTCATTTATATACATGGGGTCTCCAACAGTAGAATGCAAACTCCTTGAGGACAAAGGTTCTGTTTCTCTAAATTTCAGGACAGCATTTGGCACATAAAAGTCAATTTGATATGCGTTTAGAACCTTGTTGAAACCTACTATGCTTACTGAGTATAAGTCCTATATTTCTCCTCCCTTTTTCTCCCATGATATTCCTTGAAAATGTTATCTACAATGGTTGCCTCTACTTATTTTTCTTCTTACTCTTCCAATCCCTTTTCAATTTGGTTTGCAGCTTTATATTTCAATTGAAACTGTTTCTATAATGTTATAAATGATCTTTTAACAGCAGACCTTAATGTCCCTTTTTAAGTTCAAATCCTTTTTGACTTCTCTCTCTCTCATTTGACCTTTATTATCACCCTGTCCTCATAGATATACTCATCTTTCTGGGTTTTTGATGGCAGTGTTTCGATAACACTTCACCCTCCTACTTGTCTCACCACTTTTCTTCAGGATATTATTGTTTATTTGTTTTCATTTTTTGTATTTATTTCATTCTTTTACAGGATTAACATCCAAATCACAGCTAACTATGGGTTTATTTCAACTTTCAGTTAATGGGATTATCTTTTCTCTCTACAGTTTCCCTTTTGGTGACCTCCTCCCATGGGTTCAGTTATCATCTCTACATAGATGACTCCAAGATCTATATATGCAAACCAACTTTCTCTCCTAAGGTCCGCTCCCAGATCAACAATTACTCACTGGACATTTTGAAATGGAAGTTCAAAACAGAATTCATTAACTTTATAAATCTACTTCACTTCTGAACTTTCCTTTGTCTGTCAAAGTCACCACCATGAATTAAAATTGCAGCCTTGCTATTATCCTTAGTCATCTAGGTGGCAAAGTGGATAGAGGGTTGTGCCAAGAGTTAGAAAAGACTCATCTTCCTGAGTTAAAATGTGACCTCAGATAATTACTAGATGTGTGACTCTAGGCAAATCACTTAATTGGTTGCCTCAATTATTCATTTGTAAAATAAGCTAGAGAAGGGAATGGCAAACCACTCCAGTGACTTTCCAAAGAAAACCCCAAAAAGGAGTTGTGGAGAGTTGGACAGGACTGAAAAACAAGGAACAATATTTGCTTCATCATTTTCTCTCACCTCACATATCTAATCAGTTGTCTAAACTTTTCATTTGTATCAGCACAACATTTCAGTCTCTTCCCCCTTTCTTTCTACTACCACAGTCACCATTCTAACTTGTCACTATGACTCAAATGACTCTCTACTCTAATCTGTTATCCATATAGACTCAAATCTGAGATGTTAGGAGATTGTTAAATAGTCTTACGGGAGATCTGAAAGACTTTAAATTAGAGGGTCAGGTGCATAGGTTTGACCATGTAAACTAGATCACACTCCATATACATATTTGATAGAAAAAAATTATTTCCTATTACCTCTCCAGTGAATTATAAAATCCTCGGTTTCACATTTTAAAACCATAAGAACCTGGTCTCATTCTACAAGAGTTTTATTTCAATTGCATTTTTCCAGGAATTGTCTAACCTCTGTACCTTTGCATTAGCAATATCTAATGACCTTATTTTGAATGGGCATTGCTTCAGGCAAACTGAGACCTTAGTTTAAAAAGGCCAGTCTCCCACTGCCTATGGTGCCATATCCAGTTATCCTGATTTGTATCTTGCCACTGGACTCAGATGGTTCCTCAGGAGAAAGTAAGGCTGAGGACTCTGCATAGCCCTCAGTCATTTAAATCCAAATCACTTGCATATCATGGCATCACCATCCTGATGCCATTGTCCTCTTTGAGAATGAAGTACAAACAATAACAATACAGTATCCAGGAGATGGCATAAAATATATGGAAAGTAGACCTGTCATTTCATTGTTGTAGAAGCCTCTCAAGTGAGAAAACTCCTTCTACCAATGTAGGTAGGCATGTTCCATTCGAATTATTATCTTAAAGTTGTCTCGAGAACTGAAAGGTTGCTTCTTGCCCAGGGTCAAACCATTAGAAGATATGAGAAATAGAATATGAACCTAGGTTATCTGGGCTTTGAGGTCATCTATCTATGCATTATTCCATGAAGAAATGCTTCTTAATTTATTGATCTTAAAGAATGAAAGATAAATCAGTACCTATTAGACCCAGTGGAGAAAAGTTGAGAAGACAGCCTGAGACAAAAGAGAAGAAGACTTTTAAAAAGCAATCACATTGGAGCAGTAGCAAAAGTTTGTGAGCTATGGCTTAATATCATTACTTTTTAATATTTGATTTTGTAAGCATGCTACTGTCTTTGAAAAACAAGTGAGTATTCCATTTTCCTAGATTTGACTCTTAAAACATATATATATATATATATATATATTACCATACATATTATTTCCTTCTGGGTGGATTTCTTTTATATTTCTTATACATGCACAAATTGCTGGGTAACCATTACTTGTTTAACTAGCTGCTTAAGAAATATTACTGACAATACCACTTCTGAGGTTGTATCCCAAAGAGATCACAGAAGTGGGAGGAAGACCTGTATGTACAAAAATATTTATTGCAGCTCTCTTTGTGGTGGCAAAAAACTGGAAATTGCAGGGATGTCCATCAATTGGGGAACGGCTAAACAAGTTCTGGTATATGAATGTAATGGAATACTATTGTGCTATAAGAAATGGGAAGGAGATGGACTTCATATTTACCTGGAGAGGCTTATATAAACTGATGCTAAGTTAGAAGAGCAGAACCAGGAGAAATTTGTACACAATCATAGACACATAGTATACATGATGACCAGCTTTGATAAACTGGACTCTTCTCATCAACACACAGTTATAAGACAATTCTACAAGTCTCAAGATGGAAGGAGATGTCTGCATTCAGAGAAACATCTAGAAAGGCCAGAGTTTAAATGGAGACTGAAGCAATCTACATGCTATCATTCTTTTCCATATTTGGCTTTGTTTCTTCTTTTCCATTGTTCACTTCATTGGTTACAACCCTTCTATGCAACCAGACTAATGTCCAATGTGAAAGTATTTGCAGATTCTATATCTGATTGCATGCCACTATGGGTGGGGGGGATAGGGAAGGGAGAAAATTTGAAATTCAAGGGATTGCAGAACTGAATCTTGTAAACTAAAAGTAAATACACAAATCAATTAATTAACAAAAGAGGAATATTACTGACTAATTTTCCTTTCCACAAATATATCAAAACTGAGAACAGCATGATCTCAATAAAATAAATATACTAAATAAATATACTAAAGGTATAAATTATAGTAGTAAATATTTATTAAATAAATATACTAAATATTTAAATAAATATATTAAAGGTTAAAATAAATATACTAAAGGTAGCTCATTGTTTGTTTG
>JAQQSV010000518.1:0-61213 GCA_028646515.1 Pseudochirops corinnae
TTTCTTCAGTCAGGTTGTTGACTCTCTTTTCATGATTTTCTTGCATCATTCTTATTTCTCTTCCCAATTTTTCTTCCACTTCTCTCATTTGGTTTTCAAAATCCTTCTTCAGCTGATCTCTAGCTTTAAGGCAATCTTCATGTTTATTGGAAGCCCCTGGTGGGGGAGCTCTGGCTGTGCTGTCCTGCAGCTCTCTGCCTTGGTCCTTCTTTCCTTCAAAGAAGGACTCTAGGGTTTGGTTGCTGTTCTTACCCTGCTTCTTATGCTTATTCTTATTCATGGTTGGTCAGTCTGGGATTTTTTTTTTTAAATCTCTGTGGAGCTCTGCTTCCGGAGGGGAAAGCTCTGTCCCAAATCGCTGGGGTCCTCCCACCTGCCAGAGTTCTTAGGAGGTTGTTGGGTCCCTCTGCCACTTCCAGCTGACCACAAAATGGACCACAGGACCAAAGCCCAAGACCACGATCTGGATCCAGGCCGCTCAACGCGAGAGCACTTGGCCTCTGAATGATCACTTGGTCCCTCTGCAGTCTGCAGGCTGAGAGCCCTGAAGCAGCAATGCGGGGGCGGGTGCAGAACCTCCGCCTTTCGCTTCTCAGCCCTGGAGGCATTTCGGCCTGACGGCTTTTCTCTCACGACCTCGCAAGTCCCACTGACCTAGTTCTGGATCCTGCCGCAGCTGCCACCAATCCGCTCACCCGAAGCTCAGCCCGGGCTCGGCTCCTCTCATCCAGCTGGCCCTGGGACACATCCACGGTTTCAGGCCAGGCTGGTTTTTGGTTCACAGTGCTGATATGGTTCCTCATAGCCGAGCTGACTTTAGTTGAAAGCATATTTGTGTGCGTTTTGGAGTTCTAGAATTAGTTTAGAGTCATATTTTATGGGTATTTTGGGGTGGCTATGTGAGAGCTGCGATATGTTGCTGCTCTTATGCCGCCATCTTGGCTCTGCCCCCAGTGGAGGTTCTCAATGAGCATCTTGTGGTACAATTTTCACATCTCAGAATGATGAATGGTAACGTACTACAGTGTAAAAGATGATAGACAGGAGTCAGAAAACCTGAGTTCCAAGGACTGACTGAGCTATTTCTGGCTGGGTAACTAGTTCAATCACTTCATCTTTCTAGGACTTCCTCATCTGTGGGAAGCTAATAGGAGGAATAAAAATCTCTTCCCTATATACTTTACAAGCTTATTGTGAAGGTAGTGAGATACAGTAGAAAGAGGGCTGAATTTGGAGTCAAGGGCAGTGAGTTCAAAATTTTTTTGTTACTTAGTTACTAATCACCCATGCAAGCCTCTCAAAACCTCAATTTCCTCATATGTAAGACATGAGGTTTAGCCCAGATGACCTGAGATCCCTTATAGTGCCAAAGCTATGAAGCTGGGATAAACAAAACTAATGTATTAACACTGTAAGGAATTATTATTAATGGTGAAAGAGAAGGTCTGTTTTATCCTGAGTACAATGATAACTAAAACTAACCCTTCCCATTTCAATAACAAGCACTTATTAAGGGCTTAATAAACACTCAGTTCCTCCAGCAGAGGAAATATGTAAAGATCTGGACAAAAGTCTCATAGGATAAGAAGTTATGAATAGGTTGAGATCTATTCAAGGGCAATATCCATCCAAACTGATGGCGTCACAAATCTATAAGTGTATGTGAAGTACCCTAAAAGACCAGTGCTGTCAAACTCAAACAGAAACCTAATGGTGCATATTGACTAAGAAAAGCACATACTAACATTATGCATGTTTTACTGCATTTTTATTTATTTTGTTAAATATTTCCTAATTACATTTTAATTAGGAGTGTTAGCTGCATGTGTATTTGATATCTCTTTATCAGACCTCAAGATATAATGATGAAAACAGACACAGTTCTTGCCCCCAAAGAGCTTATAACATAAGAGCAGCAGAGAAACAGTATGACCATGGGTGGAGGGATTAGCCTTGCGGTCAAGACCATGGGATCTAAGTCCGACCTGATATTTGTGGTGACCCTGGGGAAGTCACTTGATTGCTCAGTGTACCTGGCAATTCTCTAAGGCTGTAAATGGCAGAGTAGCGGCTGATCTGCATTGGTTGAAGAGAGTTCCCTACATCGAAGAAATCAGTGCTTTGCACAACACAACAAAACAAATTGTCATCATGTCTCCTAGAAGGATGAACATCGGATCTGAAGTCAGAGCACCTGATTTAAATCCTGGCCCTGTCACTCAATACAAGCCACATCTACTCTCTGGGCATCATTTTCCTCCATTAGCAAAAGAGATGACATCTAGATTCTATTCAGGTGAATGAAGAGCAAAGGTTCTGAACCTTTTTTGGTGTGTCATGGCAGACACCTGTATATTTTTGACAGGGGTGGCAAAGCCTATGGATTCTTTCTTAGAATAATTTAAGAATCGTAATTGAAGGAAATACTAAACTTCAGTTAGAGGTGAGTGAAAATCAAGGTTTTTTTTCCCCATCCACCTTGACTGAATCCCTGAAATCTAAGAGGTGAAATCCCACCAGCCTTGTGGTTCAACCTCATCACCGCCCTCTGCCTCTTTCACTCCAAACCTCCACCTGAAGCGACAGCTCAGCTCAGACATCTTTTCATTTCTCACCTGGCCCGAATACCCTAGGATTTCTGAGACAGTTGGGTCCCCATCATAAGGTAATAGCCCTGAGGGCAGGAACTGTCTTTTTTTTTTTTTGGTATTTGTATTCCTGGCACTTAGCACAGCGCCTCGCCTCGCACAGTAGATGTTTAATAATGTTTATTCATTAACAGATGCTTATTGAAGGGGGACCACAAGTTAAGAACTCTGGCTCTAGACTAGACCTAACTGAAATCTAGATGGTCAGCTCGGACTTGGAGTCAGCAAGATCACTGGATACTTCCTTGGGGCAAATCACTTAACCTTAATCTGCGTCGTTTCCTCAGCATCACCTGTGTCTTATTTTATGATGTTATTTTAAACACCATCTGTTTTACTGTACTTTATTTTTTTTGTTAAATATTTCCTAATTACATTATAATTGTGAGTGTTTCGGGCCACATTCATGCCTGACACCTCTGATTTAGACCCTGAGATCCAAAGATGAAAACAGACACTGTTCTTGCCCTCCAAAAGCTTACAGCATGGACGCAGTGGGGGACCAGCATGAGCAGGGGCAGCGGGCTGGCCTTGATGTCAAGAACGCCCAGGTCTAAGTGGCACCAGATAACACCTGGGACCCTCGAGGCCAGTCACTGAACCTTCTGTCTGCCTCAGGATGATAACAACTCCTACCTCTCAGGGTCCTACTGAAGCTCAAACAAGCAAACACGCGTGAGTCATTGGGCCAGCCCTGGGGCTCTCCACACCCAGACGGGCATCGCTGTCGGCTATTGCGGCCACCAGGTTCTACACGAACGGCTCTAGATTCTGGAGGGAACGAAGCCGGCTTCCTGCTCCCCAAGGGGCTGGGGGGCACCCTGGACCCCTCTCCTGACCCTGTCCCTTGGGACAGGAAAAGAAGTGGCCCCCGGAGGAGGGGGTGTGGGATGGCATCTCTGCCAACTCACCAACAGGGGCACCTGGTTCTTTTCTTTCTCTCCATCCACCCGCCCGCTCCCTCCTCATGCTTTCTGGTCCCCACCATCAAGCTCGTGCCCGGGGGTAACCCCGCCCCTCCCCCGACTCTCGGTCAGATCCGCTTCCGGGGTCCCGGATGGGGGCGGGGAAGGGGGCGCAGTCCTGGCTCTCTCCTCCTCCCCGCCGCCCGACCCCCCAGGGTTCTCGGCCGGATTCGCCGCCGGCATCTCGGGGAAGGGGGCCGGGCCGGCGGCCCCGGCAGGTGAGCCAAGGAGGCCGGAGCCGGGGAGTCCCACTGGGCCAGGGGCGGCGCTGACTCACCGTGCCAATGCAGTCTGTCAGGCTGGGCGGCGGCGCCTTGGGCTTCGCTTTGCCGAAGAATCGGTTCATGTTTTTTTTTTCAGCTACCGAGGGTCTCAGCAGGGGAAACGGAGTATTCCTGGCAAAACCGGAAGTGAAACTACCCCACTTCCTCCGCCCCCGCTCCCCGGCCTTTCTGTCCCCGCCTCCTTCGGGCTTCCGCCCCGCCTGCGTGCCTACTGCGCGTGCTCAGTGGGAGCGCCCAAGCCGATCCGGGCGCCGTAAGTTTCTCTAGTCCGGGTTTTCTAGGCAACCCGGGATCTGGGCGTGCCTACCCCTGCGTGGTGAACCGATCGGGATGCAGACAGAGTCGTTTCTTTGGAAGAGGGCGACGTAGCCCTTAACTTGGTCTTGGGACATCTTGTAGTCCAGGGGTTCTTTTTAACCTTTTTGTGCCACGCACACTTTGGCAGTCTGGCGAAGCCTCCGAAACCCTTGTCAGAATAATGTTTTTAAGGTATAAAAAAAATACACAGGATTACCAAGTCAAGTCGTTACCAAATGCTAAAAAAATCTCTGGCCTCTAGGTTAAAAATTCCTCCTCTACAACCGTGAGAGACTTAGCTGCTCCGATCAATGTAAGACAATGCCAGAGGCTTCGTAATGAAAAATGTTGTCCACCTCCAGAGAGAGAACTGATGAACTCTGATTTGGAGACTGAAGCATGTTGTTTTTCATTTTATTTTTTCCTTTTTTTTTCAACATGGTTAATATAGAAATACATTTTGCATGAATTCACATGTGTAATGGATATCATTGCTTGCCTTCTCAGTAGATGAATGAGGGAGAGAATTTGGAACTCAAAATGTTTTTTAAAATGTTAAAAATAAGTTTTAAAAATTCCCAATCTAGTCCCACCCTATCATTTTATAGACATGTATAAAATTATTCATATTAGAGCACTGGATGTTAAAAGTAGGAAGGGACTTTGGATGCTTGTCAGCATGTCCACTCCCTTCATTTCACAGAAGAGAAAACAGGCTCACACCCCCTTTGCACACACTCCCTCTTGAAACAAATATTTTGCGATTATTTATTTACATACCTAATGTTCCTCATCCCTCCTTTTAAATCCCTTGAGAGCAGGGACTGTAATTTTAAAAAATTTGTATACCAATGACTTATCACAGTGTCTGGCACATAGTGGTGCTTAAAAAATACTTGTTGAATTAAACAGGGAAATGAAGACCCAGAGAAGGGAAATGACTTGCCCAAGGTCACACAGGTCACTGTGACATGGAGAACCAGGGATCTGATATCCTCTAACTTAAAATACTAGTTACATACTTTCCCCTCTTTTTAAGAAACCCCATTTCCCATCATTCTCATTGGTATAAAGCAGTGGTTCTCAACCTTCCTAATGCCTAATACAGTTCCTCATGTTGTGGTGCCCCCCAACCATAACATTATTTTAGGTGCTACTTTGTAACTGTAATTTTGCTATTGTCATGAATCATAATGTAAATATCTGATATGCAGGATACATTGTTACAATTTGAATGGAACCCACAGGTTGAGAACCGCTGGTATAAAGTAACATGTTTTTATATTTCAATAAATGTACAACTGATACTTCTACATGAGACCACAGATTTCCATAGCACTATACACAGACCAAGATCTGAGTTGTATTTGACCTCACAATTATGTTCAATCCCATCTTCAGATTCATTGTCCCTTTTAAAATTTCTCTAAAGGACCGTTTGTGTGCACTACCTCATCTAAGAAACCAAATGTGAAGTGAATATGAATCAAGAATCCTTCTACTGCTCTAGTAATGATTTCATTTTTGCAACTGTTATAAATGTTACTGGCCTTTGGCCGTGCCCAAAGGGAGTAGAGAGACTTCAGCCTTTTGGGAAATCCACCGAATCCAAGAGGCCAGCCCTCTTCTCCTCCCTTGCCCTCTGTTGAACAGGTAGTTTTGTTCACTCAGATTCCTGTGGGCACAGCCAAAGGTAGGTTATATTAATATTAATATGCATCAATGTGAATAAATTCTAAATCTACTTGATCGTGGATCTACAGATGGAACATTAAAGGTCAATTAGTTTACAAATGAGGAAACTGAGACCTACAGAAGTTAAGTGCCTTGCTCAAAGTCCTAGTGAATGCAAGTGGCTGATGGAGCTTTTAAATTCAGGCCAATAAGACTCCAAATTCTGATCTATGCTTTGGTTCTGAATACTATTCTCTCTCTGCAAGTCATAGGTGCTAACAAATATTTAAAAAATGAATGACTCAGTCTACAAGGACAAATTTCCTTGTTGAGTCATTTTTCAGTCATGTCGAACACTTTGTGACCCCATTTGGGGTTTTCTTGGTAAAGATGCTGGAGTGGTTTGCCACTTCCTTCTCCAGCTCATTTTACAATGTAACTTGCCCAGGGGTCACACAGCTAGTAAGTGTCTGAGATCAAATTTGAACTCAGGTCATGACTCCAGGCAGGTACTCTATCCCCGTGCCACCTAGTTATTGCAAATTTCTTTACAGTGACTTAAAAATTAAATAAGCATTTTTCAAAAGATCCACTCTTTTCTTTGGCCCCAAAGGAAAAGACTTCTCTGAAGTTCAGGTGTGGAACTGAACCTTGAAAAGGAGGTGTCAGTTTCTCTTTTTTGGAAAAACCTCTTGTGCTGATTGTATGATCACTCACAAGCAACTCTAAAAGCACAATTTTATACATTCCTTCCAACACTTATTGAGTGCCTAATGTTTGCAAGATTTTGTATTAAGTGCTGGAAGATGCTAAGATGAAAGTCTTATCTCTGTCTTTAAAGAACTTAGAGTATAGCAGGTTTAATTGAGAAGATTAAATCTTAAAGTACTTGTCAATAACATCAAGTGGTTATACAAAATCTTCAAAGAAACTCTTCAAATGCTATAGAAAAATAGAGCCTTTCTGAAGATTTTGAATAATCCTCTGCAGAAAAAAACCGATCTCATTAGTCAGGTTATATTCATTCATTCATCTGTTCGTTTATCCATTCAACAAGTAATCATCAAAGATTTTTCAGTCTCCCATGACTAGGCTCTCTGTTAAGAGCTGTGGATAAAAAGAAGGAAAAACCAGTCCCTCTTCTCATGAACCTGGCAATCTGATTGGGGGAGACAACAAGGAAGCAACTATGTAGAAACAAAAATATATCCTAGATAAATTGGAGGCAATCTCAGAAAGAAGGAATTAGCATCAAAGGGGACTGAGAAAGACTTCTCTAACGGAGGTGGGATTTTAGCTGAGACCAGGAAAACCAGTAGGTGGAGATGAGGAGAGAAAGCATTCCCCGTTTGGTGGACAGCCAGTGAGAATGATCAGGGCCCAGAGATGGACTGTTTCATGTGTGAGGAATAGAAAGGGGGCCAGTGACTTCCTTATGTGAAGGAGAGTAAAATGTGGCAAACATTTCATTGCCCCCTACTGTCTTCTCTAAAGTTAAACCTCTGTTGTAAAGCTTAGAAGAAGAGATAATTACACAAATTCAATAAGCATTTATTATTATAGTACAATACTATATGTATATGACATTATGTCTTCAAGGAGATTACAGATAACGATAAGGAAGGAAACAAACTTTTATTAAGAGCTTACCATGTGCCTGGTGCTTTACAACTATCTCCTTTTATCTCCATTTTACAGCTGAAGAAAATGAGGCAAACAGAGATTGTGACTTGCCCAGGGTCAAAAGCGACATTTGCACAGAAGTCTTGATGAGTGCAGACCATCCCTTGCTCTGTCCTCCTCACCACCTAGCTGCCTCCAACGCAAGCAATCAACATTGAAGTTCCTACTGTGGAGGTCAGAGTTGGGAGAGCTGGTTCAGATTTGAAAGAATTGATTTAGACCTTCTCTTTAGTCGATGGGAGCTTTATTGATGAAAAAGCATATGGACCTGAGATTTAATAAATAGCTAAACAAAGGCACTGTATAGGAATATGACCCGATTTATATAGACAGAAAACTATATAGCCTGTAAGGTGTTGATATAAATTTTGGGGTTTCTAATGGGCCTTGGAGATTTAGGGACAAGATGGCCGACACAGGATAAGGGAGACAGGGGAAATTTTGTGACCCAGGATTGGGGGAGACAAGGAATTTTATGGTCCAGGATAAGGGGGAAATTTTATGGTATTTCAAGATGAGGGAAGAGACTGTAGGGCGCCTTCAGGTTGGAGAATAAACTAGGGATTTTACAAAGTACTAGAAAAGCAACCCTTAATATTACTTTTAACTCTTAGAGATCCACATCATTATTATGTGCTAAGCTTAACTGATTAAAAAAAGGGAAAAGACAGTTTCTGCCTTCAAGGAGCTTACAATCTATGGGGGGAGATCTAAATCTACTTGATCGTGGATCTAGAGATGGAATCCTCTTTAGGGTCAATTCGTTTACAAATGAGGAAAGTCATTTGTGGAGATAAGCAAACAAAAAGTATGCCAAGCAAAGTACATACAGGACAAATAGGAAATAATCAATAGAGGGAAGGCACCAGAAAACACATCGAGGACACTCTTAAGAGAACTACCGTGTTCTGAAAGTTTAATCAGAGGATGCTCTAAGGAGGTGACAGTTGAACCAGGACTCCAAGAATGGCTTGGACATCGACCAGGAGAGAAGGGAAAAGGGGAGAGGTGGGAGAAGGACACGGCATTCCAGGCCTAGGGACACCCTAGGGAACACGAGCAAAGAAAGGTCGGAGAAGCAGAGGATGCTAGGGAGGGGGCGAAGCCTCCTCTAAGCCCCCCCTTCTTCCGTTCTGGTCCAGACTGTCTCCGGTTGCTGCTAAGCTGCGGAGTGGCGGACTCAGCCCGCTCGCCCGGCGGCTCTTCTCACCGTTGTATTGAGCATGCTCACTCAGCAGCCTGGACAGGTACCTGCAGCGTGGGGACAGGGCAGAGCCTGGGGGCCGGTGGATGACCGTCAGGCCTGGGATTCGGGGAGTCCGAGGGAGTGGCCTCAGCAGGGATGTCAGCGCCCTCAGTGACCGTCACTGTCACCTACAGTAAGTGGCCGGGGTAGGGGGTGGGGGGCCGCAGGACCGATTCCTGCCGGCGTTGGAGCAGGACACAGTCGGGGAAGGGGGTGTCTTTGAAACCCATTTTCTGCTGGGGATTGTGGTGGCCGATCCCAGGCTTGGTATGTACCAGTAAGTCAGGCAATCCCGTAAGCATTGATAAGCTCCTACCGTGTGCTAAGTACTATGGCTAGGACTTGTAAGGTTTTTTCTTTCTCTTCCATATTTTTTCTGTATTTCTTTCTCTTCTCCACTCCCTTCCCCTTCTCACTTTAGAGACTTCTTGGCTCAGTTCTGCGGGCCTGGGGGGAGACTAGAGGGTCACAGAGATCCCTTCCAACTAACTCTTGAGATTCCCTGATTCAGTGATTTAGCAGCTTCCGATAGACTCCTGTTCCTGCTTCTGTTACCAACAATAGCTGTCATTTAAATATATAGCACTTTTAAGGTTTGCAAGTCAATTTACACATGTCGGCTCATTGGAGTGATGCTGCCCTGGTTTCTGGAAGTATGTTGGGAGGGCTCAGGAATGTGGTAGCCTCCATTCCATGGAGCTGCTGATGGGTAACCCTTTCTAAAAGTTACGTTTTACTGTTATGATCATGCCCTAAAACAGCCAGTAATTCACAATGGCAGATCTCTTGTGGTAATCAAACCTGATTGTGGAAGTGGCAGTCAGGGGGAAAAAAAAGATTTTCTGATTTCAAAGGAGTTTCACTTTTTAAAAAGCAAACTTGGTATTGCAGGAGCTACATTAATTAGGTGTCTCTTAACAGTTACTTAACAGGAACTGCTTACAAAGTGACTATTACACACTTTATAGTATCATGGGTCTAGAGCTGAAAGAGATCTCAGAGGCTGGCCAACTCCTTCGTTTTGTAGATGAAGAAAATGAGTCTTAGAGAGGTGAAGTCAATTGATGTGAGGATCAAATTAAATTATATAACATACATTATATATGTATATACATTATATACTAGATGAACGCTAGCTATTACTGTCATTATTGTTGCTGCCCAAAGTCACACAGATAATGTCACAGATGAGATTTGAATCTAGTCCTTTGACTCCAAAGGCAGTGAGTACTCCTTTCCTAGGGTAGTACAAACCCTAGAATAAAGAATAAGGACACCTAGGTGCTTCCACCCCTTCCAGAAGGAGGAATAACATGGCTTTATGTTCTAATGAATTTTGATGTTCACAGAGAGCATTCTGGACAACCATAAGTGGCGGGCTATATAAGTAGATCAGTTTTATCCAACAAGTATTTCTGGATAGTCTACTATGTACAGGCACTATATTTGGCACAATGGTGAAGACAAAAATGCAAATCAAAAGCCCCACCCTAAGGTAACTTATAAGAGAGGCTGTATGTATAATATAAACAAATATTTGGCTTGGGAGTCTGGAGAACTAGGATCTGGTCATAATTCTCCCTCTGTGTTGGGACAAGTAATACTGTTCTGCACAAGGACAGATTTTCCAAAAGATGAAGAAAGTCGAGTTGGCAGACTCTTAAGTCAATGAACTTGATTTCAATTCGTGTCAGAATTTAGAACTTGTTATGGAAAGGGTGGTGCTGCATACCCAATACTACTGTACATCCAGAAGTGACAATTACAGAGAGCCAACATGCTTTTATAAAGCACTAGTGTGTGTGTGGAAGGGGGAGGGGAATCATGTGAATAACAAAATGGAGGATTAAACATTTTCTCTGATCCCCATGGCCTCTCAAACCATAAACAGAAATTATGCACTAAAGATTAAGCCACTTCAGCTGTCTCCATGGTCTAAGATACTCACAATCCAAAAAGAGGCTTAAAAAAAGGCTCCCAAACCAACGAACTAACATTCGGTTTACCTCACTCAGCACCCATCTCTAGCCTTCTGAGCCACCAGTAGGCTGCACTAGCAGAACCAAGGTCCCACATCCAAGAATAGGAAGCACCGATCTGCCACAAAACCCATTCCTACACCCAGGTTCCCTCTCCCTTTTTCCAGTGCTGTGGAGACCCCAACTCCAGGCTGTGGAAATTTAGCCCAGCTACATCAGGCAGTCAGCTGACGGCAACCCTTCAGGAGCAAAAATACCAGCGTGGCAAAGCTCTGAACTGCTGGTACTGGGCCAGAGGTTTGAAGAACAGAGGGAGCAGAACAGTTCACCAGGACAGGATACCATGTGTGTATGTTGGGGGGGTGGGGGAGAGAAGCATATTTATCACCCTGCTGAGTCTGAGGGAATGTGCACAGCACCCAGGAGGGTGAGTCCTGACTAATCCTAACCCAAAAGTCACTTGGGGCAAAGACCTAGGTTGGTGAGTCGTGGAGCCCGAGAGGCTTTGATATCCAGGTCTGGAGGAAACCACCATCAGAGGGGACAGAGCCAGAAAGTGAATAGGGGAAAATCAGGGGGGGAAAAAGGACAAAATACCAAAAATCTCAGGAAGAAGAAAACTCAAAGACCTTGAACAGAAGAAGATCAATCGGTAATTAATCAGTAAAGATTAAGTATGTACTCTGTGCCAGGCATTGTGATAAGCACTGGGGTTACCAGAAGGGGCAAGAGAGAGTTAAGAGAGTCTCTGCCCTTAAGGAGCTTACAGTCTAATGAGGGAGATAACATGTAATCATGCCCCCACACACATACATATGTACATATACACACATTTACATATACCTACACGAAGCAAACTCTGTACAGGAGAAATGAGAAATCAACAGAGGATAAGCATTAGAATTTAGAGAGGTTAGGGAAATCTAGTAGAAGATGCTATTTCAGTTTGAACTTAAAGGAAGCCAGGAAGGTCAGTAGGCAGAGCAGAGGAGGGAGAGTGTTCCAGGCATGGGGTGAAGCCAGAAAGGGCGCGTGGAGCCAAGAGATGGAACTGCCTTGTTCAAGGAACATCCAGAAGGCCAGAGTCACTGGATCAGAGAGCTCCCGGCCAGGAGTAAGGTGGAGGAAGACTGGAAAGGGTAGGAGGAAGTTAGGAAGTAAAGGGCTTTGAATGCCAAACAGCATTTTGTATTTATGATCCTGGAGGCAATCCAGAGCCGTTGGAGTTTATTGGGAAGGGGAAGTGTTATGATAAGACCTGCACTTTAGGAAAATCCCTTCAGTGACTCAAAAATCAGCAGGGAAAACATTCATAACAGAAGGAATTATGCCCTTTAGATCCAGTAAATGAGTTCAGGCATCTATGAATAAATATTGCAAAATAATGGCGAGTTATCTGACATTTGATGAATTTGAAGAGTAATTTGGAAAGAACATAAAACCACAACGTGCTGCTGAGCAGTGGTTCAAAAGAGAAATGAGAATATGAGAGCAGAAATTGTGACTTGGCTGCTAATAATGGGTATAAAAGGAAAACCGGAATCTGTGATGTCAAACCTCGCCAAATAAGCAAGAGAGAGAATGATAGATGGGAACGCAAGCATACAGAAGTGAAGAACAATGTAGAAGAGAAGCAGAAACCCCCAGTGACGTTAAAAGTAAAAAGCAACACATCCTGATCTTGAAAACAGGACGTGTAAAGACAGCCTAAAGATCATGGGTTTCCCAGAAGAACGGGACAAGTTGAAAAACCAAACCTTTGCACCATGATGCAGGAAATAATAGAAAAGGATGCACAGAACTTCCGAACACAGAAAAACGGACCAGCTGCAAGAATTCACAGATCATCTCCAGAAAAACTGAAGGCGGCGAACTCCAAAGATACAGTTACATTTAACAATCCAATTCAGAAACAGTAGGATATCAGGAGAAACACCTTCAAATGGGAAGGAAATGAAATGTGAATAACCTAAGACTACTCCACACCCACTAGAAAATGTGGGAGACAATAGAATAATGTATTCCAAAGAGCCCGGAAACTCAGGCTACATACAGACCAGGGTAACTTATCCCATAAACCTGAACTTAACCATAAGGGACAAAAGTTGTATATTCAGTAACAAAGAGGCATTTGAGATCTTTGTAGAAAGAAAACCAGAACTGAAGACATTTGTTTCTTGAGTACCCCAAACAATAGAAATGCTGGAGGAGTGAACAAACATAACCGCCAAGAACAACAATATCTAGGGTGATAGCAGAGATCACGAAGAGACTTCTTTCTAAATGTACATAAGGAGACAAAGGTGGAGGAGAATGAGAAGACAGACCTTGGACACTGGGGACAGAAAGAGGTGATACCTTGATAAATCATTTTTTTTTTATGAAAAGGAAAAGGGAAGCAGGAGGATAGAAAGGAATGTGTGATGTGCCAGAGTCAGGTCAAGAGTTAGCAACAAGGGGGAGACGCCTCCCCCCCATCTTGCCGGGGTCCCTGAAAGAGAATAGCTTACTGGGGAGTGAGTAAGGAGGAGGGAAGATTGAAAAGAGAGGGAAAGGAAGAAGGCCTTGCCTTGGCTATGGAAGGAGGTGGTTCCAATGATGAATGTTTCTATGAAGGAAGAGAGATGATTTATGAAGGGAGACAGGGACGTTTCACCAAGTGTGGCCTGGAGGATCTGGCACTTGAAAAGGTACTAGTTCTACTTTGGGAGGGGAGAAATTGGAGCTCCTGTGGGCAACTGGCATTTGAGAGAATAGGACATGGACAGAAGGAGGAAATTTTGAGGCAAATGGTGGAAAAAGGTAATCAGGGGAGGATATAGTTCTGTGGTGGGCTGTGTAATCTGGCATGTGGTGGGGAAGGAGCCAGCCTGGAGCAGTGACCTCATGGAAACCTGCAATAATTGGCATTGTTCTGGGAGGGAGGCACAATGGAAGAGAGGGATCTATGGGGCAAGTTCCACTAGGCAGTGGGAGAAACCACCTGGAGGGGAGCCTGGAAGAGATATCTTGGAAGCCTCGATTGCATGAGAAGTTCAGAGAAAAGAGAGAGACCAGATAATTATAGGGACCACAAATCAGACAATGAAGATCTAGCATAGATAGAGAGGATGGATAATGAAGAGAGTGAGAAAAAAACCTTTTTGGAAAAGGGTGAAAAAAATAGAAATAAAAAATTAACGAACAGGACTAGTTGAAGGGAAGAAAAGAGAAAGGGGGGAATCTGCTTGACCAAGTGAGAGGAAAAGGGCATAAGAATTATATAATCAGATAAAAGCTAGAGAGAAAAAAGATCTAATAACAAAAGCCCAAATGGAAAGGAATAACAAACGAGAAAAGGAGATCTGGGGGAGGACCACCTTAAAAAAGACCAAAGAAAAGTACCTGATAATCCCGTGTTTACAAAAGAGGGGGAAATTCCTAAAAAATCTTAAGTAAGAAAGTCACCAGTGTTAGAGAGAGAGGAAAATCTAAACCTCTCATAGTGTTACACGTAAATAGACTAAGTAATCCGATAAAACAAAAAAGAGCAACAGAGTGGATCAGAAAGCTAAACCCTGCTATCTGTAACGTTTGAGAAGCACATTTGAAAAACAGAGACATGTGCAAGTAAAACTAAGGAGGCTGGAAGAAACGTGCTGTGCATCAAGCGAATCCCCCAAAGCAGGAGCTGCCATCCTGTTATATTTGACAAAGCAAACAAAATAAAAAGAGATAAATAAGGGAACTCGTCATGCTAAAAGCAACCACAAGCAACAAACCAATAGCAATAATAAACTTATGTGCTCCAAATGCCTTCATATAAATCCATACAGGAAATGTCATCTAAGCAACAAGAACACATAATAATGCTATGCTGAGACTTCCATATCTTTCTCAATTTTGGGCAAGTCTAACAGAAAGATGGAGATAGCTAGGTGGCTCATTGGATAAAGCTCTAGGCCTAGAGGCAGGATGACCTGAGTTCAAATTTGGCATTAGACACTAGCTTTGTGACCTCAGGCAAGTCACTTAACCTCTATCTACTCTAATCGACTGGAGAAGGAAATGGCAAACTATCCCGGTATCTTTGCCAAGAAAGCCCTATGGACAATATGTTCTACAGGGTCATGAAGAGTCTGACGTGACTGAATCGACAGAACAAGAACAGAAAGATGAACAGAAGAGGAACTATGAAACTGAACAAATTGCGAGAGAAACTAGAGTTTAAAGACTTATGTCATCTTCCAAATGGTCTCCAAAGGATACACATGTTTCTCAGCACCACATGGAACTTTTACAAAAACTGATCATGCGCTAGGGCAAAGAGATATTGTAAACAAATACTAAAAAGGACAGAGGTAGTTCATACGTCTCTTACATAACGTAACGCAATAAAAATATAAATTGATTTAGCAGCCACAAACAAAAGATAACAGATCCAAGTGGAGATTTAACAATGAAATCATAAATAATAAATGGGTCAAAGAACCAATCATAGGAACAAAAGCTATGTAAAGGAAAATTATAATGATGAAAAAATGTACTAAAATTTCTGGGATGCAGCTAATTTTTCAAGGGAAAAATCATATCCTTACCAACAAATATAAGCAAAACAGAGAGGGTTAATGATTGAACATGCATTTATAAAAATTAGAAAACCAACAGATAAACCTAAAATAGGCAAAAAAGGAGATATTAAAAATTAGAGGAGAAATAAATACATTAAAAATAAATACATTAAAAAATAGAAATGGTAGCTGAACTAAAATCTAGTTCTTTGAAAAGACTAATAAAATTGATAACTTTAGCTAATTAAAGAGAGAGCAGAAAATAAAATCAAGAAAATGACAAAGTGAAATCACAGCAAAACCAAAAGAAATAAAAAAGATGTCCTACTTCATTTTATTGTGCTATGCTTTATTACACTTCACAGATATTGCATTTTTTTGAATGACTTGTTTATTTACTTTTAGTTTACAAGATTCAGTTCCACAATCACTTGAGTTTCAGATTTTCTCTCCTCCCTTTCCCCCTGCCCCCATGGTGGCATGCAGTCATGTATAGAATCTACAAATACTTTCACATTGTACAATAGTTTGGTTATATAGAAGGGTTGTAACCTATGAGTGATCACTAGGAAAAAAAAAGCAAAACCAAACATGAAAAAGAACAATGAATTTTAAAAAAAACAAATGGAAGGTTTGGGGCAGCCCTGCATCAAGATCTGTCAGTACCATTTCTTTTGGATGGGGGAAGGCAAGGCAATGGAAGTTAAGTGACTTGCTCAAGGTCACGCAGCTAGTAAATGTGTCCAGTGTCTGAGGCCCTATTTGAACTCAGGTCCTCCTTATTCTAGGGCTGGTGCTCTATTCACTGTACCAGCTGGCTGTCCCCAGCAGTGTCATTTTCTAACAGCATGTGCTCACATCATATTTCACAATGTGAGACATTTGGCAATTCTTGCAATATTCCGAACTTTTTCATTAATGTTATATCTATTACAGTGATCTGTGATCAGTGCTTTTTGATGTTACTATTGCAGTTGTTTTGGGGTACCATGAACCATACCCATAAAGGACAGCAAACTTACTTAATTGATAAATGTTGTGTGTGATCTGATTGTTCCACCAACCAGCTCTTCCTTCATCTCTGTCTCTCTTTCTCTCTCCTTGGGCTTCTCTATTCCCTGACACACAACAATATTGAAGAATATTACATAAATTTAGTTGATAAAGCAGCAGAGTTTGAGAGGATTGACTCCAATTTTGAAAGAAGTTCTGTTGTGGGTAAAATGCTATCAAATAGCATGGCATGCTACAGAGAAACCTTTTATGAAAGGAAGAGTCAATCGATGCAGCAAACTTCATTGTCTTATTTTAAGAAATGGCCATAGCCATCCCAATCTTCAACATCCACCACCCTGATCAGTCAGCAGCCATCAACATCAAGGCAAGACCCTCCACCAACAAACAGATTATGACTTTGCTGAAGGCAGCTCAGATGGTAGTTAGCATTTGTTATCAATAACGAATTTTTAAATTAAGGTATGTACGTTGCATTTTTTAGACGTAATACTATTGCATACTTAATAGATGACAGTAGAGTATAAACGTAACTTTTATTTGCACTGAGAAACCAAAAACTTTTTGTGACTTGCTTTATTGCAATGTTCATTTTATTGCCGTGCTTTGGAACTAAAGCTACAATAACTTTGAGGTATGCCTGTAATCAGAACATATTATTAGATATAAAACTAATAAATATTCCCCAGTAAATTATCAGAGAATATGAACAAACAGTTTTCAAAAGAAGCAAAGCAAAGTAGTCACAACCATGTGAAAGAATACTTCAGATCACTAATAATAAAAGAAATACAAATCAAAACCGCCCTGAAGTTTCATCTTATACCCTGCAAATTGGCAAAAGCGGCAGTGCTCAATATCGGAGGGATTGTGGAATGATGAACATACTAACACATTGTTGGTGGAGCTGCGAAATATGACAACTATTTTGGAAAGCAATTTGAAATTATGCAAATAAAGTGACTAAAATGTCCATACCTTTTGAACCAAAGATTCAGTTACTGGGTTTTTATACTCCAAGGGAGCCATTAATTAAAAAGAAAGTCCCCATATATTCCAAAATATTTATAGTAGCACTTTTTGTGATAGCTAAGAATTGGAAACAAAGTAGATGTTCATCCATTGGGGAATGAAATAAATTGTACGTGAATGTAATAGAATATTACTGTATTGTAAGAAACGATTTGTGTAGTGAAAATAGAGAATCATGGAAAGATCTACAAGAACTGATGCTCAGTGAAGTAAGCAGAACCAAGAAAAAATATACACAATGACTACAACTATGTAAATAAAAAGAACAACCACACACAAAATAACAAAAACTGAATGTAACAAAACCCTAAAGATCAAGCAAAATTCAAATAAAGAGATGTGAGAAGAGAACCTCCCCCACCCCTGCTTTAACCCACCCCTTTGTGGATGAGGGAAATCCACATGTGTCACTCATTGCACATGTTTTTGGATTTCTTCAATATATTGATTATCTGTGCTTTTTTTTTTCCATTTCCAAAAAATACTATTCATAAAATGGCAAGATTTTCTGGGAGGAGGAGGAGGAATACTTGGGACAATTGTGATGATGTAAGAAACAGAAGATATCAATAAAAACTTGTTTTTAAAAAATGAACGTCGGGTTTCCTAGGTCAGGGCAATGCTGCAGATATGGTTTATCCAGATTTTAGCAAAGCGTTTATCAGATTTTCTCATATTCTCCTTCTGGAAAAGATAAAGAGATGGAGGCTAAATGGGTACATTTCATACTGATTAGATGACTGAATTAGAGGGCAGCTCGGGCGGTGCAGTGGATAGAGCATGGGCCTGCAGTCAGGGAGACATCTTCCTGAGCTTACATTTTACTAGTTGTGGGACCCTAAGTGAATCACTTAACCCTGCTTGCCTCCATTTCTTCATCTGTAAGATGAGCTGGAGAAGGAAATGGCAAACCGCTCCAGTATCTGCCAAGAAACACCTCCAATGGGGTCGTGAAGAGTCCGACAATCGAAATGACTCAACCATGACAGATGGCTGAATACGAAGCGTAGTCTAGGTTCCGCTTCGGCCGGTGGAATGCTTCAGGCATCCATGTCCTGTGTTATTTAACATTTTAACCAGCAACTTGAATAAAGGCAGGCAGGATTATCAAAGTTGTGTATGAGACAAGGCTAGGCAAGATAACTGACACATTGGTTCATAAAATCAGTATCCAAAAAGATCTTAAAAGTGTTGTACTTAATCTAATAAGGTCAGATTTAATAAAGACAAATAATAAGACTTACATTTTGGTCTAAAAAAATCAATTTCCAAGTGCAAGCTGGAGATATACGGCTAGAAATTAGTTTGTAGAAGACGGGGGTTTCAGCGAACTGCGAGCTCAACGTGTGTTAACGATGCCACAAGAGCTAATGGTGTGACAGCAAGTAAAGGGAATGCGGAAGGGATCAGGCTCCCTCAGGGGGTGTTTTGTGTTTAGAAGAGAAGACCCAGGGATTACTGTCTTCCAGTATGTCAGAGGGGCGCATGAGGAAGGGAATTTAGGAATTATTCTATGTGATTCCGGAGGACAGAATCAATAAAAATTACGAGGAGGTAGATTTGAGTTCAACATTAGGCGAAAACCTTCTAAAAATCAGGCTTATCCCATAATAAAAAAGGCTGCTTCTTAAGTGAGGAGTTCGTTGTCATTGGTCGCACTTAGGAAGAGTGTAGGTGACCTCCAGTTGGGGCCATTATAAAATAGATGACCGCGTTAGGATGGAGGTGAGCTAAATTTCTGCCATCCCCTGAAACTGAGATTCTATGATCCTAATACATTCCTTGAGAGCAAGGCCTCGACTCTATCTTTTATCTCTATGGTTACTCATCAGAGTTCTCAGCCGTTGGTAAGTGCTTAAATAATATTTCTTGGAACTGGAAATGTTTGTTTAATTTCTGCTCTAAAGATAATTTCTGTGTGATTTATAAAACATTTACACTGAAGAATTGCTATTGTCTAGCTACAGACAATTATTCTTTCTTTTCAGACAATGAAAAACATAACATTCAAGTTGTACCACAGCAAGGAAACAATGAACCAACCCTTCAGGACATGGCTCTTCTTATTGAACAAGTTACTGGAGTTCCACTTGCTTTCCAGAAATTAATATATAAAGGTAGAATTTTTTCTTTTAATATTTTCAAAGAAAAAAATATTTCTAAAGAACCCTAAAATCCAAGTTTGAATTCTGGTGATAAAGGATAGACTTAAATTGAGCATCACCTTCTTCTCTTTTCTTTTTCCAAATTGCAAGATACAGTTGTAGGTATTGATGTAAGTTTTGCATGGAGAAGTGTTAGACATGAATCATAAATGCTAGTGATAAAGTAAGGCATGTGACTGAAATTATCTTTCTGGTAAAAGATATTTTTGAACACTTGTTTTAGGAATAATTCTTATGTATCTATAGTTGCCTCAACTTCCTCCTTCTTCCTTAAGTCCCCAGATCCTTTACCACTGAAACTCCATCCTTATCCTAGGGCCTAGGCCCTGTCCCATGGGAGCCTCTGTGTTAGTTGGCTGCCTTGAAATCCTGCAAGCCACCCTTGGCAGACGTCCTGTTGCTTCCTCTTGATACTTAAGACCTCTGGACCTTGGTTCTAGAATCCTGCCTTCCTTGAAATCCCAGGGGAAAATTCTCCTGCCCAAGTTATAGAAGAAGTTTGCTGTAGTCATTGAATCTATAACAGGGAAATCTGTTCTTGGTGATTCCTATTGAAATTCATTTTTTCTTCCTATAAAAACAATGTTAAAGGGATGGAGAGCAGGATCTTTCCTACAGAGAAAGTAAGTCTTACATGGGATAGAATTGCTGTCTTCAGGTATGTAGAAGATGGCTAAAAGAGTTGTTCTACTTACCATCCAGGTCAGAACTATCTGTGAGCAATGGGTTGGCAGATCTAATCTGGATTTCAAGAAAAGTCTTCCTCACAATTAGAGGGGCCGCCAGACATGTTGCCCCTTCTTGGGTATCTTCAAGCAAAGGCTGGATGACTACTTGTGTAGATGTCATTGAAAGGATTCATTTTTAGGTCTAGGTGGCTTTTAATGTCCCTTCCAGCTCTAAGATTTTGTATTAATTACAAAGAACTAGTTAATAATTATTTAGTAAAATTATTATATTAGTATATAATATATATCAATATAGATTGGAATATTATTAAAATAATTAATTACAGAAACCATATTTAATATACAGTCTTGCAGACTGGTCTAGAGACTTAAATGCCCTTTATAACATTGTTCCCATAAGAAAATTCCCTCTGAGTTACAAAGGACCCACGTAATAAAATTTGTGGGATGCTGTGTTTTTGTGAGTTAGAGAGCTATGTGGCTCTGTACACTATATTTTTTTTCCAAAAAGCGATAAAGTGATTTTATTCCCAAATGTTCAACATGGGTGGTATCTGTAGGCAAAAGTCAGACAAATCACGTGAAAATGTCCTTCAGATGACCAACCTTCATAGTAAATTCGTCCACTCAAGTACATTTAATGTGTTTGTCCCCTTATGAAGCTCCCCTCTACGTCTAACTTTGACTTCCAGACTTCTCTCGGAGAACGACTCGTTTCTGTAGCAGGAGACCTCAGCACTGCACAGTGACAAGTGTGATTTTGAAAAGAGTTGCAAAGGAGGTTTTCTTACTGAATCTCAGCTTCTGGTGCTTTGTGGAGACCAGTTTAAAAATTAAAATGCATTTTAATTGACATTTGCGTGGATAGTTTGCTTTTCCTATGTTGTAGCATTATTTTTTGAAGTTTTTCAATGCTTAGATTTCTTGCTTTGGAAGGCCTAGCTGCCCACATCTTTAGGGTCGAATGGCAGAGTCAGGCTCAGTTGACACTGGAGTATAATTGGAGAGGAAGTCAGTATTCACTGAGCATTTACTTAGTCCCTAAAAGGTCTGCTGAACCTAGGAGATACAAATAAAGACAGTCCCTGCCCCCAGGGTACTTGCAGTCTTGATGGGGGAAGACAGTACACTGGAAGGAAGCTGTAAGGTTTGGTACAGGGGCTTGATATTTGTAGAGGCAAAATCAGGCAGAGGAGCTGGTAGGAAATGAGAGAAGAAGGAAGTGAAGTATAGGCCGTAGTAGGTGCTTTTAGGCACTGCTTCTGCGGGTGAAGCCGTTTAAGAAGGGCTGAAGGGGTCATGAGTGGAAAAAGTTTAAGAAGCCCTGCTTTTTGGTACCTTAAAGACTGTCAGAAAGAAGAGGCATTAAGTGTATTATTGGAAAAAGAGAACACAGGGCCAGTGTATAGGAATTGTAGGGAAGCAGATTTTGGCAGAGTGTACAATAGAACCTCCCAAGGATTGGAGCTGTTTGAAAATGGGCTGGCCTGCCTCTTTACACAGTGAGTTCCTTCTTATTGTAAGTGCTCCGGCAGACACTGGACTTGCGGGGGAATATTGTGAAGGATATTCATATTGCAATTGAAGATTGAAGACGCTGATCTTCTAAATCTGGGATTTTATGATTCGGAAAGGTAGGTAGGAAACTGATGGTAGAAGAGTTTGAATATAAGAACTAAGACATCTGGATTTTGTCATGTCGGCAGCTAGTAAAGTTTTTGTTTTGGTTTGTTTTCTAGTATGGGCGTGATGTTAGGAAAGGAACCTTGTATATACCTGACTGACGCTGCCTGTTCATTTGCCTCTGTTTTCATTCTCTCTCCCTTGGAATTTCTTATGGCTCCTTTAACTGAAGGCTGACTGTTATTGCTTAAAAGCTGCTAGAGGCTCCCCAGACATGCATAATTATATTGGGCCTGGTTCCCTCCAGTCCTATGTGGAGCCAGAGTTAAGTTTAGATCTAGAATAACAAATCCAGTGCAGTTACATCTTCACAGGCTCAAAGGGGTACTTAGAGTCTACAATGATCAGTTCTGTCCCTTTCAAAGAGAAAACAGGGTATAACTGGAAAATCAACCCACTATCCTGCATGGAGCCACTTACTCAATATTTTTTTACTGCTGCCTGGGATTAATTCAGTACTCAGATATGTTACTGTATAAGTACTCAGTCAGTCTGTTCAGAGGCCCCCCAACCCCATATTAATGTGTGTGTATCACATTTTATTTACCAGATGTTGAAGCCTACATGTGGAACTAAGATCAAAGTAAGATCGTAAACCACTTTTACACTGATATTTCTAGGAGCTGACTATAGGTGACGGGGCTCTTTAGGAGGAAGAAGCCCTATCATCCAGCTTAAAAAGCCATTAAGGTGTTGATACACAGGAGGCCTTAAGGGTTCCAAAAGAAAGCTATTCCGCTTAACCTGTTCAGATGCCATGCACTAAAATTTATCTTACAAATAATTCCCCAAGTTTGAAGGAGCTTCCTCTTAATAAACTTCCCAGCACCAGTAGGTGATGACTGTTAACAATACAAAGGCTCTAGGTCTCAGAAAGGTCTAGGCATATCTTATGCTTCTGCGTTTGGCCTTCTCTCCTAGAGACTTTCATTCCCCAGAGCTCAATCTCTCCTTGATGGTTATAAAGTAAACTGAGATCTGAGGAGGTATTCTGAGAGAACTTGAAGGCTTAAGTGACCAAACGCTGCCTCACAAGGTCCCCCAGGAGGCACCAACAGCCTCCTGCTTCTCAGCTAATCTTAGTGACACATCATGTAATGCCATAAGAGCCAGAAGAGGGAAGAAAGGACTCTGGCACACATGGAGGGCCCCATCCTCGAGGATGTTGGCATTACAGGTCTCTGAGTCACAGTATAAGTCTATCCAATCCACATGGGGAGACCACTCCAATGGAATCTGTTCTCTAATAAGCCATAACATCATGTCTATACATATCATCTGTGCAGCCACAGGGGAAGCCTTGTTTAAGAAGGCTGAGATCCCAAGCGTGTAGGGCTTCAGGACCTCGATGCAGATTTCTAGGGCCTTGATCTGAACACTGAGGGCCCTTCTCACAACTTCTTCAAACATCACTCCAAAAGGGCTGGATAGAGCCTATGGGAAGGCCACAACTGGAACTTCATCAGGGAGCCTTGGGCAAGAAGATCTTTCATACAAAGGCAGGATGATTTGTGTCCTCTGGAACCAGATGTCAGTGTGACTACTGACTGAATCTGAGTTTTCAAGCCTGTGTAAATGATAGGATAGGGTTCAGGGGGTGATTTAGGGCTACTTCTGGCAGCAGTTGGAATGAGGGCTTCTTGAGCTAAAGTGGTTTGAAAAGGAGTAGGAGACTCTTACCAGTTTCTCCTGCCCATTTCCTCTATTTGACAGCAAGTGCCACATCAGTGATTATATGGTGATCTAAGCATCCACACAGTTGGGAGGGGAGAATGAAATCCACATTACGCGTAAGACTTAAATATCCAAAGGAGATTTGTTAAAGGATGTTCTTTCTGGTCAGCTGGATGTTTGAGTGGGATGCTGCATGTCTCTAAATCATTGTCTAGATTGGGCTATGGGAGCAGATCAAGGGTATGGTAGTTCCATAGATTGCTCTGGTGGAACAGCTCCAAAAACGACTTCTCAGCTTTCCCTTTTTGCATAGGAAGACTTTGATTTCAGCAAGGATGCCAGTATCACTGGACTGCAGAGAACATGGAAGGGAGCAAGATGCAAGAAAACTGTACAGTGGGGGCAGCTAGGTGGTGCAGTGAATAGACACCGACCCTGGAGTCAAGAGGACCTGAGTTCAAATCCAGCCTCAGACACTTAACACTTACTAGCCGTGTGACCTTGGGCAAGTCATTTAACCCAATTGCCTTGCTTTTATGAAAGCTCCTTCTTCCATTATGAAAAGCCTTAAAAATCAAACAGAGGAATAGGGAGCCATTGGAGTTTGTTAAACAGGGAGGTGATATGGTTTCACAACTGAGTAGAAGATGGAGTGGAGAGAAACGGGGCAGGGAGACCACCCAAAAGGCTATTGTAGTGGCCCAGGGGTGAAGTGATGAGGATGTGCACTAGGGTGGTAGAAGAGATGTTACAAGGGTCTAAAGGATAGGACTTGCAAGTTATTAGATGTTGGTGAGAGACAGCAAAGAACAGAGGATTACACTTAGGTGGTGAGCCTGAGTGACTGAGAATATAGTGGCACTCTGGACAGAAATAGGGAAATTATGGAGGGGGGAAGGCAGGACATTTGGAGTTAAGTGACTTGTCCAAGGTCACACAGCTAGTATCAAGTGTCTGAGGCCATATTTGAACTCAGGACTTCCTGACTTCAGGGCCGGTGCTCTATTCACTGTGTCACTTAGCTGCCCCAGAAATAGGGAAATTATGACGAGAAGAAGGTTTTGGGGAAAAGATAATGACTTTTGTTATGCCGCCAGATATCCATTTTAAGGTGTATAAAAGGCAGTGGAGGTGGGAGACTAAAGGACATTAGGGCCAGGTAAGAAAACCTGAGAGTCTTCTGCATGGAGATTATAATTGAAAGCATGGGTGCTCAGGAGACGATCAAGTGAGGTATATGTGGTATGAGGGAGAAGAGAGAGGGGCCCAGGACAGAGCCCTGTGGGATTCTCATGGTTATGGCAATGTCATGGGAGAGCATGGGCAGGAGTCCTAGAAGACAGATAGGCATAAGAGGGTTATGTTCCGCATTGTTGGAATCAGTACACACATTGATGAGAGCATAGATCTGTCAGAGTAGTTGAACACTTTGCGTAGAGTTTAAATTGAGCTGAGTTTAAGTTTGACTGCCTAGCTATCTACATGTAGACCAGTGGTTCTCAACCTTCTTAATGCTGCGACCCTTTAATACTCGAATGTGGGCAGATCTGCCTGGAGAGGGATAGAGGAGCCGTGTCTTGGTTCCTAAGACCATCGGAAATATGTGTTTTCTGATGGTCTTAGGTGACTTCTGTGAAAAGGTTGTTCAACCCCCAAAGGGTTGCGACCCACAGGTTGAGAACCGCTGATGTAAACCTACTTAACCATCACTTGGAAGAGAGGAAAAAGAATTTAGAAAAAGATGGACTCAAGTGGTGTCAAGTGCTACAGAGAAATAAAGGATAAAGATTGAGATAAAGCCATTGAAGCCAGAAGCTCACTGATGACGGAGAACAATTTTACCCAAGTGGTAAAGACAAAAGTAAATTATGGGGGAAAAAAGCCATGAGGAGGTGAGAGAGGTAGTAAGCATTGCTAGTTTCACTTTTTCTCCAACACACCGGATTCTTGTATTGATCCTTTGAAAATGTTCTCTTTTTTTTGCTTTCTTTTGTAAAAGCTTAAAAAACTTTTTACACACTTTCCCCAAATCCCTCCTTGAAGCAGTTCTGTCTTAACACAGACAATAAAACTGCTGATCAAGAGATGAGAACTTGTTCACGTTTGACCAGATCTCTTCTGTCCATTCGTGGATAGGCAGATCTAAGCTGGGGAAAAAATGTTTTCTTCCTTGAGCAAGACTCACTGCCTTTTTGCAAATAGCCACACCCATTTATCAATGGATGTCTTCAAAAACAGACCATAGTGTGTTCTTTTTCAGTTCTCAAGTTGGGACTAGGGATTAATCAATTTCTTGATTCTTTTATTAGCTGCTTCCTTGAGCAAATATGATTCTCTGCATATATATACATATATTCATATGTACTTGTGCATATGAATGTATAACACATTTATCTGTAAGTCTGCACATGTGTATATGAATACACATTTATTGACACATATGTAGAGGCACATAGCAACATGCAATACATTTATCTTCATGAATCTACATGCATATCATGCTGATGTTGAGATACATAAAGGTGCATGTATATGTAGCAGTGGGTTGAATTTCATATATTTGTTGTATGTATATATTTATATATAAAAAAGCCACACAATTGTCCAGCTCTGTAATTTCATGGGTCCAGAGAACGTCTGAGGAGGACATTCCTGGTCTGACACTTCATGACCCCATTTGGGGTTTTCTTGGCAAAGATACTGGAGGGGTTTGCCATTTCCTTCTCCAGTTCGAGGTAGATAAGGAAACCAAGGTAAACAGGGTAAAGTGATTTGCCCAGGGTCACACAGCTAGTACCTATCTAAAGCTGGATTTGAACTCAGGAAGATGAACCACCTACTTTTCCCTTCCTCTCTCATTACAGCTCTTTAATCTGCTCTGAAACTTACATAGAGAGGACAGATATGTATTAGCTATGTGACCTTGGACAGGTCATGTAATTTTTTGGAGCTTGTTTCACCAGTTGTAAAATCAAGGATTTGCACTAGATGAACTAGAAAGTCTCTTTCAAATTCTCAAATTCTGTAAATCCTGTGATTTAGTTGCTACCTCTGACTATGCAAACCACAGACCAGACCGTATAGCCCTCTGCCCTGGTCCCGTTACCCTGGTCCCCCAGTGAGATGGCCTCATTGTCAATGCCTCTTGGGCCTGGCTCCTTATTACTTAGATCAGTGACCCCAAAGGTCTCCCTTATACTTGCCTAGAATTATCTACAAGACTAGTTTTACTATTTTGTTCAAAAATTGAAGATAGATCATCCTCTGTCTTGAAATAAACCTTCCCGTGGTCCTTCTGACCATTCTAGCTAGTGACCTCTTTCTCTACCTGACAGACTTTCCAAATAAGAAAGGATATAAAGAAAAGATGGATGGAAATTGCGCTACCATTCACCTTTACTGTTCCAGACCAATTAAAGGAATAAAAGCAGCGAATTTTTTCTGAGAGGTGACATGGGGAAGTACCAGGTTGGTGGCTATGAATAACATATGGCGACAGCCAAATCAAAACAGAGCCGCTGGTGGACAGGCCTGGAGTTGTATATTGCCCAGAGTGGTCAGAGGACAAGGCACTGGATAGCTCCATGGTTTGACCGAAAGAGTGGGAGACCAGAGACCTGAATTTGAATCCTGTCTCTGCCACTTTACCTCACCTGGTTTCAGTTCATTTGTCATCAGATGGAGGGGGTTGCTCTAAATGATCTCTGAGGCCCTTACATTGGTGACATTCTGTGATTTCATGAATTGTGACATAACTTGGAGACCTGGGTGTTCATGTTCCCAAGGGAAAATCCCCACACAGTAAGAGGTCATTGGAGAGAATACCTCCTTCTGAGGTTGGTATGGTGTTGTCTTGGAGGGGCGTCCTTGTGGTTTTTGTTATAGGTCCTGACCTGTGTGCTCACTGATGAGGGGAACCCCCCAGTGTGGAAATTCCCTTCCTTCACAAAGGTCAGCAACTGATTTGCAATTTACAGGCTTAGAGAGTTGCTTGGGGGCACCGAGAGGTTAAGTGACTTGTCTGTGATCAGGTAGCCAATGTGTGTTAGAGGCAGGATTCAAACTGAGATCTTCCTGACTCCAAGGCTCTGTACAGTAAGCCTATGCTTCCTTTACTCAGTTCTTATTGCCAGTTTTTCTAGTCAGGCCCTACTTCAGATGCTTTCAAATGAAGAGTATTATCACTAGTGGTCTCCAAAGAGTTTTTGGGGTACGGTCAGTAAAACATTACATTTGGGCATCAAATCTCTATCAGGTGCTTTGGGTAGAAAGGAAAGATCTGGAGACAATGTGGATATCAGAAGGCATACTAAGAATGGCAGCTTTGGTAGTCTCAGAATATTCTATAAGGGACTTTCTCTGACTTTTCATAAAACCTTTGAAAGGCAGCATAATGTCATTGATCGAGTATTGGTCCTGGAGTCAGGAAGATCAGGGTTCAAATCCTGCCTCAGACACTTACTAGTATAACCGTGAGGAAGCCACTTAAACACTCTCAGCCTCTGTTTCCTCATTTGTAAAATGGGAATAAGTCATTCACCCCGAAGGACTGTTGTAGGGATCAGATGAGATAATGTGTGTAAGATGCTTTTCAAACCTTAAAGCATTATATAAAATGTTATTATTATTATTATTATAAAGAACTGCCTTCTGAGATGAGGCCTCTCCCTCGAGAGTGTTTTTGTCTGAGGGCTGGAGAGGAATCGCAGCCGTAGAATAAGTGTATCCATGTGGTCACAGACTTGGAACTGGAAGGGACCTGTGAAATCATCTAGGAAACTGAGACCAGAGACAAGGATTTATTTGCCTTTATTGATAATGATAAACATTATCAGTAAACATTAGTTAAACACTTGCTGTGTGTCAGGCTGGGGATACAGAAAGAGGCAAAAGACAGACCTTACCCTCAGAGAGCTCCCAGTCTAATGCAGGAGACCACAAGGAAGGGTGTGCAGACGAGCTCAGTGCAGGCTAAATAGGACATAATTAACAGAGGGAAGGACCTGGGATCAGGCAGGCCAGAAAAGGCTCCCTGTGGAGCATGGGATTTCCGCTGGTACTTAAAGGAAGTCAGTGGTCTGAGAGGAGAAGGGGTAGAGGGCAGCCAGAGAGGATGCTGGAGCTGAGAAGTGGAGTGAGTGCCACTAGAGCAAAGAGTACCTGGTGGGGTGTAAGGTGTAAGCAGCCTGGAAAGGTAGGAGGAGGGCTAAGAAGTAACACAGGGGATTCAGGAGAGCCAGGGTTTGGACCCAGACCTTGGCAAGTGAGATAGATTTGTTTCAAGAGCACTTGCCCAGTGTGAAAATATGTTTAATGGGAAATGTGTATGTAGAGCCTATGTCAGATTGCACGCCCTCTTGGGGAGGGGGGTAGAAAACTTAAAACTTGTGGAAGTGAATGGTGAAAACTCAAATAATTAACTTAAAAATGAACACAAAAAGAGCACTTGCTTTACCGTGTCAGTGGAAGGAGCTGATATATAGCTAGGGTATCCAAGGCCAGAGGAGGGAGATAATTATTACAGGTGGATGCAAATTGACTGTTGCCCTCGGGTGGATTTCTTTGACAGAGAAAAACTAAGCTCTCTCGGCCTTCACTAAACAGGGAAGGCCCTGGCAGCAGCTGCTTTGGGTTCCCAGGGCTTTTCCTTCCCCCTGTTCTTTGTACCCTCCTTGTGTGCTGTGCCACTGGGAAGGCTGATGGAGGTGAGACAATGGTGGTGTATCTTTTTCCTTATACCCTAAGCATCTTGGGGACTTAATTTAGGATAATATAAATTAGGATAACCTGACATCCATTCAGATACAGCCTAGGCCGCATATATCTCAGAGCAAGCTGAGACTCAGTTCTGTACCTTTAGAGAGAGCCCTAGATGTAAGACCTGTATTCAAGCCTCTGAGCTCTCCCGCAGCGTCTCCACATAGTTGGGTTTCTTTGTGAGCTTGACCCAGCGGGCCCCCTCCCCACACACTCGCCAGCTGTTTATCAGTGTCCACGGTAACTGCTCCAAGTTTCTGTCCGGGCCTCAGATTCTATGACCCTGACTTTGGCTCCAGGACTGTCATCTGAGAGTTTTTCTTCCTCCGGGTTTGTGTAACTTTTAAAACCTGTTTTCCAGTTTTATTCGCCAAAGGAATAGTTTTCTTTGCCTTTCAGGAAAGTCTCTAAAAGAAATGGAACAGCCGTTGTCAGCACTTGGAGTGAAAAATGGTTGCAGAGTGATGTTGATTGGGAAAAAGGTAGGTTCACTTTTCTTAAAAGTCTTTTATAATTGAATAACTTAAATTTTTTAAATTATCATTGTATTTATTTTTTAGTTTTCAGCATTCATTTCCACAAGATTTTAAGTTACAAATTTCCTCCCCATTTCTCTCCTGCTCCCCACCCCAGGATAGCAAGCCCACTGAATACCCTTCCCCCAGTCTGCTCTCTCTGACATCCTCCCCTATCCTCTCTCTCCCTTTCTTTCTTGTAGGGCAAGAGGGATTTCTATACCCCATTGCCTGTATATAATTGAATAATTAAGCTTTGTTAACATTTGTTTGAAAGGTAAATCTAGATCTTGGTGAATCTCTTCTTTCCTAGCTAAGACAGTTTCTCCAAAAACACATTACTTAGAAGGAACTCTTTAAGAAGGGCCCTCTCTCCCAGTCCCACTTGTGCTGTCAGCCTGGGTCTCCAGAAGGCAGCTTCTAGCTTTCTGCCTTGAGGCGTAGCCCTGAGGGGTTGTGGGTGGTTTTGATTTTGTTTTGTTTGTTTTTAGTACTAGAACTCATCAGCTTCTCCTAGTTTGCACCCCCCCCCCCCCCATTATCAGTTGACATGAGTCGGCCAAATTTAATCAGCTTTTAGAAAGGGATGGTTTACCAAGATGGTGTTGTTAGAGGAGTTAATATAAAATAATATATATATTAAATATATATAATAAAATAATATAAAATACTGCTCCCCCAATACTGCCCCAAATCTGCCTCACTTTCCCACCAGTGCCTACAGAGGACAGGGGAAAATGGGGCTCACACTTAGAGTACACGTGGCAAAGGGGGTAACTTACTCAGATGTTTCTGGAGATCCCCTCGCTGAAGTCTTGAGACGGTCTTCTTAAGTGTGATGGAGCTTCCTCCTAGTATCCTGTAGAGCCCTAAGCCTGTCTTTCCTCAGTATGCCTAGTTGTCCTAGGCCACCAGCCATTGCTGTTCTGGGACTCGGCCAAGCCTCTGACGAGAAGTCCAAATCCTCCAACCCTCCCAGATCCCCAAGGTCATTCTCTGGTCAAGGCGGGAGGGGAGGAGGCTCTTTTCTTCCCTCCCCATCTCCTCCCCAGCCCCCAACAATTGATTCTCTCTGAGGGGCTTGGCTAGAATTCTTGTCTAGGTTCTAAATGGTCTTGCTCTTTTGTGGACTACGGGGATTGCGTTTATTTAATGCCTTCATCTGATTGATCGCGTGAGATGTGGCTACCTAATAAAGCTACCAAGGCTGGGGTAGTTTTGTGGAGTGAAACTAGTTTTGTGATTTACTTTTACTGGGGTCTGGTGATTGACAGATTGATGCGATTCACCCTCTAACCTTGTGTGAAATTTCTAGATATCGTCTGAGCGGCTCAAAGCTTCTCCATGTGGAGTCTGGGGGCTTCGCTGACTAAGCCTCCAGTATGATGTTGATAGAACGAGAGTTTGGGCTTTTTTCACCAAATTAACCAGTACACTGTAAGGTTTGTGAAGATTTCCCTCATTACAGCCCTGTCGAGTTTTTTCAAGTTGTTAGGGTGGTACAAGTATTTTTTTATTCTTTTTGTGAATGACATTGTGCTGATTGCATCAAGCCCGGAAACATCACGTATCCTATGAAATGAGGGCCATGTTCACTCAGAAGAGCTCAGGCTACCCATCCATCAGGAAAAACTAACTGAATGGAGACTGTTCGTTGTCCAAAATCGTATGTATAGTTGAATGGACAGTCCATTCAGTTGGGCTGTCTGAGACAGACTCTCAGAGCTGGTTCATCAGTATGAAATGCAGATGGGTGATGAGACTGTGCCCAGAATTAACTAGAATAAGAGGGCGGCATGGTTCTTGAGACGCAGCGCGTTTAATGGCCCAAGAATCAGCGCGCTATTACAGAATCCCGGGTCCTGGCCCCTTTAATCATCCCCAACTTTTAGAGTTTAGTATATTTGGGTGATGCTCTGTGGGTGTGAATCACAGAAAAATATAGTATCTGAAGAATGAATGTGATTTTATTCCTGAAGGGCAAGGGAGAGGCACATGGTAGGTGTGTAGCACATTACTAATTAAGAATTGGGCAATAGAATCAGTGTAAAGGAAGTCTTCGAGATATGTATGACTGTGAAAGAAGGCGGGCTGATTGATGGTCGGGAATGGTCGGTACTGCTTGGATATGTCGGCACATCTGGAGGAAGGCTCTCATTAGGTCAGGTGGATCCCCGATGGAGGACACGGTTGAGAGTCACACAAGCTGAAAATACTTGGATGTGTTTCTGTCTGTACTTTTGGTGAGAATGCCTGGGTTAATAAGATCACAGGCTGATGAACATATCCGGTTACTGTAATTTTATAGATGAGAAAACTGAGGCACACAGGGTTTTAGTGACATAGCCTAAATCATATAATAAGTAAGTGTCAGAGCTAGGATTCAAATTCAGGACTCTGAGGTCTCAGAACATTGTACTCTGTCTCTTGATTAGAGGTAGAGATGAAGATAGTATTGAGGAGGCCTTTGCAGCAGTCATCTATAAGCAAAGCATCCCCTAAGATTTGAGCATTGTGGCATGCTCAGAATGTTGGGAATGAAAAGTTATTTTAGCTGTAGCGTACAGAATGACCTTGACTATATAATAGAGAGATGCTTTGTTGTTGTTGCTGGGTCATTACAGTTGTGTCCGACTCTTTGTGACCCATGTGGGGTTTTCTTGGCAGAGATACTGGAGAGGTTTGCCATTTCCTTCTCCAGCTCATTTTACAGATAAGGAACCGAGGCAGACAAGGTTCAGTGACTCGCCCAGGGTCACACAGCTAGTGATGTCTGAGTCCAGATGTAAACTCAGGAAGATGAGACTTCCTGATTCCAAGCCCAGTGCTCTATCACTGTGCCACCCAGCTGCTCTAGAGGGATGCTAGATGCTAGGTTATAATAGTCTAGTTGTGGAATTACCTTGGTCCAGAATGAATTTGGACAGCTTAACAAAGAAGGAAGCATAGTGGAGAGAGGGGTGGCCTGGGAGGTAGGAAGATTCCTATAGGTTTAAGTCTTCTCCCTGAACATACCTACTACCTATGTGATTACAGCCAAGTCATGTAACTTTTCAGTGTCTCAAAGCCACTCTCTAAGATTCCCCAAATTCTAGATAGAAGTATGAAATCTGCATAGGTGGGTTTTCACACAAGGTGTTCCCCACACAGATGAAATCACAAAACAAAGGAATCAAAGATAGAGAAACATGTAAGACCTTTTAGGTACAAGTCGTGGTGATGTGTATCGGTAAAGACAGAGATCTACTGTATCTAGGAATAGAGATAGTGGGACATTTCATTGGAGATTTCCTGAAGAAAGAGGAAGATCTCCTATTGGATAAAGATGGAGAAGCAGAGAAGGGAGACGTGGTAATTATCTGCCTAGAATTGTTAGGAGAATTCCCCTAAAAATATATATATATATATATCAAGGGGCAGCTAGGTGGTGAAGTAAGTAGAGCACTGGCCCTGGAGTCAGGAGGACCTGAGTTCAAATCCCGCCTCAGACACTTAACACAAAGCTAGCTGTGTGACCTTGGGCGAGTCACTTAACCCAATGGCCCTACCTTCCCCTCTCCAAAAAGCAATAAATAAATAAATGATGTCTATCTATATCTATATCATCTCTATCTCTATCCAGAGTATTCTCTCTTATCCTTTCCTCTCTTCTGCCTCCATGGCCTCCGGCGCCTGAATCTGTTGACATCCTGCCCATTTAACAAATGACCCGAGTCTTCTGGGATCACCCAGCCAGAAGGGTTCTTTTCTTCGTTTGATTTCCTGTAGCTTTGTACTCTTCCCTAAGCACTTCTCATATTCCGGTTTGTATTTACATCTGTGTGTTCTTCCCCCCGTTGAACTGAGTCCCTTGAGGCAGCACTTTGTCTTATTTCATCTCTCTGTCTTTTCTAGTGCTGGACACACAGAAATGATAAATATTTTTAGAAGGAATGATTACAAGCACAAATACATTTGTCCATAAGTTGTCTATTTGTGCCAGTAGCAGCTCTCTATTGACAAACAACTCCAGATTCTGACGGCTACTCAGGTCTGAAAGGACATGGGATACCTGCTGGAGATTTGCTCCAGGCTTTAGTACAAGGAAGGTTAAATCAGGCCTGTCCAACCCGGGGCCTACAGGCCACTTAGGAGTCCACAGCTGCTTGCGGCATGCCAAAGGATTTCCTTTCCATACAAAGGATGTTTTCCTCTACCTTTTTAATGGGTTGCTGGAAATCATTTGGCAAGCTGCAAGCAGCTTGTGGGCCACAGATTGTTCAGGCCTGGATTAAAACATGTTCTATAAATTTCCCTGACCTCCTCTCGAGATCAAAATCTTTGCACATATGGAATTCCAAATGTCACATTTTTCATCATTCACACTCATTTTTTCCAAAGTGGCCACAGAGTGGGGCCTCCTCCCTCCACAAAGTCAGTGGTTTAGATCAGGCTCACTTGGAATTGTTCCTGCAGTGAACTATGCAGCCCTTGAGAATTATTTTATTTCTCCTTAAATATTTTTCAGAACAGTCCAGAGGAAGAGACTGAATTAAAGAAGTTAAGAGACTTGGAGAAATCAGTAGAGAAGATTGCTGACCAACTAGTAGGTGTTAATGAAGAACTTGTAGGTATCCAGAAGGTAAATCTCCCACGTTATTTTGCTTTGAACTCCTTTCTTAGTACAAGTTTTTTGTCTTTGGTTTTGTGCAGCCAGCATTCAGTTGTGCTCTGTGGTGTGATGTGGTATGTGAGATACAAAGGCCAGTTTCATTTTAGGCAACTGTGTGTGTACATTTAACACTCAGACAGGTCTGTCTGTCTGAAGTTTCTCAGTCTTGGCAAGAAGAATTGCAAAGAAGTCTCTCAGTATCCATACTGTGGATTTTCTTAGAACTGTTTTTTTTGCCAGTTAACCAAGCCTTTAAATATATTTATATATAAACATAAATTGATGTATAAATTGATGATGTTCTTTGCACAATTCTTCATCAGTAATGTGTTGTAGCCTACTCCCACCTACCACGTGCTTCACCATTGCCCTTTGGGATTACAGCTTGACGTTTTAGAGACAGGTAGATGGATCTATAGATTGTGCTTCATCAATTTATAGATCTCTGTCTATATTTATAGATCTCTGTATCTAGGTTTAGCTCTTTTGATCTATAGATTAATCTATCTATCTATAAAGGGTTACGTTGTGCCTGACAGGCACATCCATCTGTGTGCCAGGTATTGTGCTCAGCTCTGGGGATTCAGGCAGAAAGTTCCTGCTCTCAGGGTGCTTACAATCTAACAGGGAGACAACACCAGAACAAATTATGTACAAACAAGATAGAAACAAGATAAATTGGGAAAATATGCATATATGTGTGTATATACACTCATGCACAGACACACACTTTTCTGCTTTAAAGAGACAGCATGGCATAATAGTTAGATGGCCAGACTTGGAATTGGGAGGATCAAGTTTAGACACTTGCTAGCTATGTGATTATGGGCAAGTTACTTAACCTCTCTTAACTTCAGGCAACCCTCTAAGACTTAGAGACAAGATTGCTGTCTGCATCAGTGCAAAGAATCCCTACATCCAGACATCACAGAGCCTTGATCTATTGATGTACTAATCCTTACATTGCCAAATCTTTCTGTTAGCAAGCCACATTTCATGGGGAGTGAGGGGGGAGAGAGAGAAAGAGGGGAGGGGAGGGAGAGAAGAGAGAGAGGAGAGGGAGAGAAAGGAGAAGAGAAAGAAGAGAGAGAGAGGAGAGAGAGGGAGAGAGATGAGAGAGTAAAGAGAGAAGAGAGCAAAGGGGGAGAGAGAGAGAGAGAAGAAAGGGAGGAGAGAGAAGGAAAGAGAAGAGAAAGAAGAAACAGAAAGGAGAGAAAAGACAGAGAGAAGGAGAGAGAGAGAGAGAGAGAGAGAGAGAGAGAGAGAGAGAGAGAGAGAAAAACATCTTTATGGTTAGATTGTATCAGTGACTTTTTACATTGTTTGAGTTCTGTTTCCGAAACTAGTTGCAGCCCAATTGACATGTTTTAGACAAAATTGCTTGGGAAACAATCAGTCAGATTTCGCAAACCTCCCACAGAATTCTGTGCTGTCAGACTGTTATTGTTTGGGTGCCTAGAGTCTGTAATAATCAAAACTGAATGATTGAAGAATTCCAGTAAGTGAGAGTCATTTTGCTTTTTATTCTGATTTGTCTGGACTTTTTGTTGTTGTTGTTGTTGAGTCTTTAGTCATATCCTACCCTTTGTGACTCCATGGACCATAGCCTGCTGGCCCTTTCTAGCCCCCACTATCTCCTGAGCTCTGTCCAGGCTCATGTTTGTTGTTTCCATGACATTCTCCATCCGTCTCACCCTCTGCCGTCCACTTGTCCTTTTACCTTCACTCTTTCCCAACATCAGGGGCTTTTCCACTGAGTCCTATCTTCTCATTATGTGGCCAAAGTATTTTAAGCTTCCAGTATTTGACCTTTCAGCATCTTTAAAGACTGCACAGCTTTGTCTTGAGATCCAAGTAGGAACACAGTTAATAATAACTCACATTTATCTCGGGTTTTACAGTGACAAAGCACTTTATATAATGTCATCTCATTTCCTCCTCACATTAACTCCACGAGACAGTGCAGACAAGGAAATCGAGGGTTAGGATTAGATAGGATTAACTTGCCCAAAGTTACACAACAAGCAAGTAAAGGAAGGTAGAAATTGAACCCAAGTTTTCTGATTCCAGATTTGGTGTTTACATCATGTTATTTCTTCTTATGTTAAATGATGATTTTTTTTCCCTGCAACCCCTTGATTGTTTATTATTAATGGAGTTTAACTAATTTTCAACCTTAAAACAAGGAAGGGCTTCTTTTCTGGGCAGGGCACACTCTCAAAGCTTTTACCAGTATTGGATTGGGGAACATTTCTTTTAAGGAAGACACGTGGAATGGGAATATCAGTCTCTGAGAGACTTAACATCACAGCTGCCAAAAGGTAGAGGCCGTCTCAGGGTCCTGAGGTAAAACACTGTGAGGGCATAGAACCTTGAGTGGAGGGACACATATTTCAGGGTGATGGAAGAGTGGGAGCTGGGGAGTCAATTTGTGGAATTGCCCGGACCTGAGCAATTACAGGCAAAATATTCTCTGGGGGGAGTTCAGTAGGGTTTTTCTTCTCTATGTCCATCCTCCTTCCCCCCCTCCCCCAAGGAGAGGGAGAAACCCTAAAGGTCGACTTTGATGGTTCTGGAGCAAAGCACTAGGTCTTATGGAACCTCTTGGAACAAACCTTTAAACCCCCATTTTTTTCTTGCCTGTGTCCTGACCAGTATCCTTAGGGGAGGCAATCTCAGGATGGTAAAATCTGCCCTATTATTTCCCTTGATACACCTCTTTTCCATGATATACTTCCTCTAGTACTTCAGTTATTCTCACTCTGCCAACAGCTCTCAGACCTAGAGATCCAGCCCTAGTTACTTTCCCAAATTCTGGTCCTGCCTCACCAGCTGTCAATTGGACATTTCAACGTAGAAGTCCCATAAGAATCTCAAACCGAGTAAGTCCAGACAGGATTTATTATCTGTACCCCAAACAAGATTTCTCCTAATTTCTGTCTCTCCATTGAGGACACTATCGTCTTCCCAGTCATCCAGATTTGAAACCTCAGAATTGTCCTGGCTTTCCTACTCCTTCCCCCTGACACCCCAACAGTGGCCAAGTCTTGTTGATTCTCCTACTCCAGTATCTCTTGACACCATCCCTATTTCTCTACTCACGTGGCCACCCCTCCCCTACTCACCCCAGGTCAGAGACCCATTGGCTCTTTACTATTGACATCCGAGCTTCCAGTTTCTCCCTTCTCTAATCATCTTTGATATAGCTTCCAACATAATCTTCTTTTTCTTGCTTTTTGGAGGGCAGTTGGGGGTTAAGTGACTTGCCCAAGGTCACACAGCTAGTTTTTGTGGTAAGTGTCTGAGGCTGGATTTGAACTCAGGTCCTCCTAACTCCAGGGCCAGTGCCCTGTTCACTGCACCACCTAGCCGCCCCCCAACATAATCTTCTTAAAGCATAGGGCTGGCCTTGTCACTCTCTGGCTCTGGAACCTTTAATGGCTCCCTATTTCCTCCAGGATAAAATATAGGTTCCCTAGCTTGGCGTTGCAAACTCTTCATCATCTGGCTCCTTAATTACTCATTCTTTCTCTTTCCCTCCCCCCATCTTCTACCATACACTATGTTCCCCAAACTTGGTGTTCTGTCTCTTACCCCCTTGCCTTTGCATTGGTTATTCCACAAACTGGAATGCACTTCTTCTCTATCCTCCGTCTCTTAGAATACCTAGCTTTTTCCAAGCCTCAGCTCATGGGCCATCTCCAGCCAGAAGTCTTTCCTGATCCCCTTGGTTGTTTGAGTTCCCTTACAACTCGGAAATTCTGGGATTCTGTGAAAATCTATCAGACACTTGTTGAGATGTCATTATGACTTGTGGGAAGAGGAAATGAGACCCAGAGAAAGGTAGTTAGGGCTGGGAGTAGTTATTTAAATAATCATATGATGTTAGAGTAGGAGGCATCTAGGTGACACAGTGGATAGAGTGCTAGACCTTGAATCAGGAAGACCTGAGTTCAAATCCAGCCTCAGATACTTACTAGCTGTGTAACCCTGGGCAAGTCACTTAACCTCTGTTTGCCTTAATCCGCTGGAGAAGAAAATGGCAAACCACTCCAGTATCTTTGCCAAGAAAACTCCATGGACATAATGGTCCACTGGCTCACAAAGAGTTGGACACGACTGGCCAACAACATCACTTAGGGATCATCAAGTCCAACTTCTCAGTTCGTAGGTCAGGAAACAGGTGTAGAGAAGTGAATGTCCACATTTAGAATGTAGGAGAAGAAGAGGGGGGCTCCAAGAGGAAGGGGCATAGTGCCTTAGAACCCAAGGAATAAGAAATGTTCAAGACAAAGTTGGGTCAGTAGTGTCAGAAGTTGTAGGAAGATCAAGGAGGATAAGAACTGAAAAAAAGATCATTGAATCAAGGAAGTCCCTGGTGACCTCGGGTTGCGTCAGACACCATTTCAAAGAAGTTTTCTGAAGAATGAGTGGGGAGGTGGTAAAGAGGGGGTCAGAGACTACACTTTTGAGAAGTTTGCCCATGAGAGTGAGACATTAACATTAGCTTGGGGAAGTAGAAGGTTTTAGGAAAAGATACTTTTAGGCAGAGGGAAATGAGCCAGGGAAGGAGAGATTGAAGATAGAAGAGAGGGTGAATAAACTGTTGAAGCGAAGCTTGTGCTCATGGGCTTTAGTTTCCATTAGGCAAAGGAGGAGCAGGAGCAGTAGAAGGAGGAGCAGAAATATTAATGGTGACTGTATCTCCCCCTCTCTAGAAATTCCATACAAGGCTCTTGTGGTTGAGAGAAGGAAAGCTGAGGTGGGGAAACTACCCTTCTTGTGACTCCAGTTCTTCTCCAAATCAAATCATTGCTACCAGTCATGAAAATAACATTTACCTTCACGTAGGGCTTTATCATTGATAAAGTACTTTGATATGTTATCTCACAAGGTCCTCATAAGTCTATGAAGTAGATATGGTAAAGGAGTCACATGGTATCAAGTCAAAGAGACTCATTCTTATCTCCAAGCTCTGCTACTAACTAGTTGTAGGACCTTGGGCAAGTTACTTTACCTTTCTCAGAGTTCTTTTTTGAAAAACGAAGGGGTTGATGAAATATACCTCCCTCTTTTCAGCAGGAAGAGAATTCTTAGGGTGCAATGTCATCTGCGTCATTAGATTTGTTCACCATATGGGGTTTTGCTTAACTGCTTTTCATCGTTACAAGAGAAGGTTCAGTTTTCAGGTGGACCAGTTCTGAGGAGTACTATCCAAAGATAGACTTAGTGAAAAGTAAAAATTCCCAGGTACCAAGCAGGTAGGCAGATAAAACACGGCGGGGTGGCTGCCTTGGAAGTCTGCACTCCTAGATGAGATTGAGTTTATAGTTATTCCTTCTACGTTGTAACTTTCCCCGTTGTGGTTTCAATATATTGCAGGTCAGCATGAAAAATTAAATGGGAAAGTTTGTGGAGTTTTGTGGAAGCCACAGACCACACACAAAAGCCAATAGAAGACACAGAAATGTTTAGAAACTCAGAAATGCATCAGATATATGTGTTTCTATAATATCGACACATTTTAGCTTTTAATACCATAAATATACACACTTCTTCTCTGATACCAAGGGAGAGCCCAAAAATTCTGTACATATTTTCCAGATCACAGGGGCCCCTAACCCCACTTAACTCCAGTTGCCCTCCAAAAAGCAAAATAAAATAAAATAAAATAACCACACTAGGTAATAACAGCTCTTGGTGAAGGAGTAGAAATGTAGCAGACTTTGGCGCCACCTAGAATTCAAAGGCTCACATTGCAGAGAGTGTCACGTATTTGACAGAATAAGAGTATCTTAAATTGGAAAGGAGGCAATTTAATGCAAACATTTACCCTCTGTGGCTCCCATTCCAGACAGATCATCTTTTCACCTCTGCTTGAGCACATGCAGTCACAGGGAGCTCACTTTCTCATAAGGCAGCTCACTTCATTTTCAAACAGCCCTAATTCACAGAAGGACCTTGGAAGGGTCCTTAAAGGTTGTAGTTGTCAGGAAATTCTTCCTTGTATTAAGAAAAAATATTCTTCCCTATATCTTGCATGCGTTTGCCCTGGCTGTACCTTCTTGGGCCACCTAACCCCTTTTCCATTTGACAAAATTTCACATATCTATAAACAGGTATGATGACTAACCTAAATTCTCTCTTCTTCAGGCTAAAACATCCCCCAGTCAGTCAAGTGCTGCAGGGAAAGGAGGATGAGTCTCGCATCAGAAAATCTAGGTTTATGTCCTGTAACTTAGACACGTTACTTAACCTGTGTAGCTCTCAATTTCTGCACTTGTAAAATCCATCTAAATACCTGTCATGTACCAGGCACTGTGCCAAATGCTGGGGATACAAAAGGAGGCAAAAGAGAGTCCTTGCCCTCAAAGAGCTCACAGTCTAATGGAGGAGAGAACATGTAGGCAAATATATACAAACAAGCTATGTACAGGAACCATAAGAAATAATTAACAGAGAGAGGCACTGGAATTAAAGTAGATTGGGAAAGATTTCCTGTTGGGATTTTAGCTGAGATTTAAGGCAGCCAGGGAAGTTAGGAGCCAGAGTGGAGGAGGGAGAGCATTCCAGGCATGGGGGACAGCCAGAGAGAATGCTGGGAGCTGAGAGATGGAGTGTCCTATTTGTGAAACAGCCCTGAGGCCAGTGTTACTAGATGGAAGTTACTACCTGGCAAAGAGTAAGGTGTAACAAGACTGGAAAGGTAGGAGGGGGCTGGGTTATGAAAGGCTTGAATACTAAAAAGAATATTTTGTATTTGATCCTAGAGGTGATAGGGAGCCACCGGAGTGGGGTAGGAGATGGGGATGGTGTTAAGAAAGAGGGTGGGTGGGCAGCAGGGTAGGAAAGCCACTTTAGTAGCTGAATGGAAAATGGATTGGAACAGGGAGAGACTTGAGTCAGGCAGACCCCCCCAGCAGAGTACTGCAGTAGTCCAGACTTGACATGAGAGCTTTCACCAAGGTAGTGGCAATGTCAGAGGAGAGAAGGGGGCATGTTCCAGAGATGTTGCCAAGGTAAAATTGATAGGCCTTGGCAACAGAGTGGCTGTGGGAAGTGAGAAAGATACTGAGGAATCCAGGATGATTTCTGGGTCACAAGTCTGAGGGACTGGGAGGATGGTGCTATCCTTTACAGTAATAGGGAAAGTGAGAGGGAGGGATGGTTTAGTGGTAAAAATAATAAGTTCTGCTTTAGACATATTGAGTGGAAGATGTCTACTGACCATCCAGTCTGAGAGCTCTAACAGGCAGTTGGAGAACCAAGACTGGAGATCAGCACAGAGGTTTGGGTAATCGCTTCAGTGCACTTTCCATTACACTGGGCCACTCTGACAATTTCTGTAAAAAACTGGATGTTATTAGATAGATGGATGGATGGATGGATGGGTGGATGGATGGATGGATAGATAGATAGATAGATGGATAGATAGATAGACAGATAGATAGATAGATAGATAGACAGATAGATTAAAAAGAAAAAGCATGTATTAAGCCCTTATTATGCACCAGGCCCTGTGCTAAGTTTTGGAGATACAACCCTAGAGAGTAAGACAGTCTCACACCCAAAGAGGTTGTAGTCTAATGGAGGAAGACAGCACACAAGGAGGAATCAAAGGAAGAGGGGCAAAAGGGAGTAGGAAGGGGAAGGAATTATTTGTTGGGGGAGGTTGAGGCCCCAGAAAAAGATCATGTGTTAGAGCCAAGGGGCCTAGAGTTGAGATCCATATTACCTGTGACAGGGTGGAGAGGTCAGTCCAGCTAATGATAACAGCTACCATCTCTGTAGAGTTTTAGGGTTTGTGAAGAACTCCCCATGTTGCCTCATTTGATTCTGAGAGCAGTCAAGGTACTTGCCCAGGGTCATGCAGCTAATAAGCATCTGAGATAGGATTCAAACTCAGGTCTTCTTGACTCCAAGTCCAGCTCTCTAGCCCCTACACCAGCTCGCTGCCTTCGTAGAGAAAACATGGTGGGCGGGGAGCAGGCCTGGTCACTATCACTTCTATGACCAAATCATTATTGAGCGATTTACTCACTTAGTGAGGGTGTCAGTCCAGCACGTGTCATTGAAATGAACACTAATCTTCACTCCTGATGTTTATATAATATACTTGTTTAATAATAATATCAAGTGATAGCATGCGTAACATCTATTATCTCTTAGGATCCTTAAAACTATTCAGTGAGGTTGGTGCTATAGTTACTATTTATCCCTTCTTATGGACAAGAAAACTGAGACTCAGAGTTTCCACATAGCTAGTAAATATTAGAGGGAGGATTTGACTCATAGGTCTTTCTGACCTTTGGTCTAACACTCTGTCTACTGGGCCAGTGTCATCACGGAGATCCCAAAGTCACCCTGACAAATCAGATGTCAACCGTTGTCTGTCCTGGACGTTCCATCCTACAGACCAGTCTGTAGCCTCACTGTTTGAAACTTGAAGGATTCTGAGATACAAAGGATTGTGCCCGTTTCTCAGCCTTTAGTTCCTTGGGGCTGGTTCGATGCTGGCTTCACTGATCTTGGCGTTAAGAGGCTCTGGGGTCAGATGAAGGGTGCTGTTGTACAGTTTTGTCTTCAGTGATTCTTATCAGGCCCAGTGTTACCTGCTTTCACTTGGCACCGTGACTTGTCCGGCTATGGTGTATTTAAAACAGTCATGCAAATCCCTAGGAATAACATATTTCTCCATGCAGGGTTTTCTAGCCAAGGACTTGCGAGCTGAAGCTCTCAACAAACTTGACAAGAGAGTAAAAGGAACTGTTGAGCAGTTTATGAAGATCTTGGAACAGATTGATTCATTAGTGAGTAAATAGTTACATAAGCAGAGTGAATATTCTTAGAGACGTATTTTTGACTTGTGTTTCCCAGTAATACTTTGATAATGCCTGTTTTTCTACATGAGACAACATATGCGAGATGTTCTTGATTTTCTAGGCTTATAGGACAAAAGATGTGAGTTGTGTCGAGACACAAACAGTACTAAGGAAATACCTTTTTCCTCCACCCTCTCCCTCATCCTTATTATTCATCAAGGGGGCTAAGGTCCCTTACAGCTCTAAAATTTTATTTTTTTCCCTGTCTTGTCTCTTCCCTGGACATAGGAGTGTAAACCCATAATGAATGCATCCAGGGATGAGTAGCAAGGCTACAAAGCTCATCTCCATCCTCCTGCCCCTCACTCCCTGTCCTAGGTCTGTATCCCACACCCCATTGTCAGTGTGAATCACAAAGCTCAGTTATCGAGTTCTTGTGCAAACCTGAAGCTACACTTGCTGCTTACAATTGCAAACATTTTTGCAGACAAGAGGGAAGGTCCAATTAAAGGGCTAGAGAAGGGTTTTTTTTCTGAGATGATCTTTTTTGTGGGTTGTTTTTAGAGTCCCTCAAAAATTATATTCAAAATCAGGAGCTTTCAAAGATGAGTCTGCACATGACCGTGGCTGTTGTCCCATCAACCGCCTTTTGCACTGGAATAAGTTGTAATCCAACTTATACCTCCTCATGCTCACCAACTATCAGAATGCCCGTAAAGGTTCCCATGCCCCAAGGTTCAGGTTCCCATACCTTGATCCCTTCTCTGCCTTTGTAGACTTACAATTGCCAGGCCCCTCTTGCTGAGCAGGACTTCCAGTCCTCGACTCCCTTCTGTCCAACTCTCTTCCGTTGCTGCCTATGTCCCAAAGTGACAGAAACCGTTTCACCTGGATACCCGCCGGTAGGTATCCTTTCTGTCATTAGAAGAGTGGACTTCCTCATTGTTCTAGAGTTGTTCATCATGGGCAAGTCAGCTATGGTGGTGGCCTTACTAATACTTCAAGGCATCGACCAGGTCTTTCCTCCATATGGTCATATGGTTATTTGGGTCTAGTCTCTGGCTGAGAATCTCAGGTCAGTCTTGGAGTCAAATAATGGCTGTTCTGTGCTCGACCTCACTCCCTGACTCCCCCAGGGGCTGGCCACCAGCTGACACCTATTAAAATAACGACTGTTATCAGTTGCCAGAAGTAATAATAATCATGCTTGGAGATATTTATATGGTACTTGAAGGTTTACAAAGCACTTGATCATTTCTTCCGTCTTCGGAGGAAGCCCATTTCTCCAAGGGCATATCTATGGCAGGTGTTGAAAAGTCCCTTGTCTCTTCCCGCTATGAAATGCAGACTAAAGCAGTAGGAAAAACCGCTAGGTGTAGAGCCAGACATGGCGGTGGCGGTCGTTCACCTTTTCAGTTGTGCCTGGCTCTTTATGATCCCATAGACTCCAGCATGCCAGTGTTGTACATGGGGTTTTCATGGCAAAGATATTAGAGTGATTGGCTGTTTCCTTCTCCAGGAGATTAAGTGGCTTACCTAAGGTCACACAGCTAATAGGGGTCTGAGGTCAGATTTGAACTCAGGTCTTCCTAGCTTCAAGCCCAGTGCTCTCTCCACTGAGCCACCTGGCTGCTTCTAGATTTGGAGCCCGGGGGATCATGGGCCTAAATCTGAACTCTGCCACTTAATACCTGTATGATCATGGACGAATCACTCAGTCTGCTTCTCTGGCTGAAACAAAGAGGTTATGTGAGATGAATGTTTAGATCTCTGCCAGCTCTGAATCTATGATCTTGGATTTCTGATTTTTCTAACAAATTACTTCCTTTCTTGACTTCATGCAAGCAAAAATGATCTCGTTATATTAGGTATATGTCTACTGAAGTGTTGTGGGCATGTGTCCATCCTCATTCGCTTTCAGGCTGTGAATGACTCTGGGTAAAAAAGAAAAGTTTCTAAGAACTGTAAGATACTGTAAGAGTATCTACAATATCCATTATCAGAGAGAAAGAAGCTTTCTGAGTGGAAGAATTGCCAGGGTTTTTCCATATAAAAATGGCATCAGTAAAGTAATGATGTGCGAGGGTCTGTCCAGAAGAGGTAATGCAGCAGCTGGAGGATGGATTTGAACTGTTTCTTCCTCTTTAAAATGAGATGCTTGGAATTTCTGAGGGCCCTTCTGTGTCTGGAGCTGTGATTCTCTGGTGCTTCATTGTAAAACTTAGAGAAGACGGTCACTGAGCAATGGAAATGATTTTTGTCCCACTTTCCCTTCCCTTCTCCAACTGCCATGAGATGAACTTTCTAAGAAGCAATGAAATCACAGCATTTCAAAGCTGGAAGAGACTCTTGTTTATAAGAACAAAATGCATCAATAAAACTTTATTTTTTAATAGCTGTTAGAGTTGACCTGCAGCATTCCTAACGCTGTCAGTAACTGGTGTCACCTAGCTCAGTGGCGTCAAACTCGAGTAGAAATGGGGACCACTATTCTGTCCATAAGGATCCCTTTGGGTCGCAAGTCAACTTGGTTTTCAAATGTTTTATTGTATCTTTATTTTATTAAATATTTCCCAATTACATTCTAATCTGGTTCAGGATTGACTTGGAACCACATATTTGACAACTCCGCCCCAGAACATGACATGCTCCAGCCTAAACACTCAAGTTTGGAGCTGCAGGTCTGGTAAAACTAATTCATGCTTGACTCGTAAAATGATACAATTTTCAATTTAACATAAAATAGGGTGACAGTTGTTCTCTGTCTAGCCAAATTTCTGACTTTCTTGGCTGAGGTCATCTAAATACTAGTTACCTAAAATGCTTCAAGACATAATCAGCTGCAAGGATGGAAGAGAAAAGATGCAGAAATGGCCGCGTCAGCTCTCTGTCGGCTCATTGGCTGATCTTCCGTCTCCAGCCTAACCAAACTCTGGTCTTTTCTCCAGCCATTCGAATTCTTCTAGGAACTACTGTGCGACCTTGGGCAAATCCACCTTTCTGACCTTCAGCTTCCTGCTCTATTGTATGAGATTGGATTAGATGGTCTCTGTGGTCCTATCCAATTCTAAAGTTATGGTCCTATGGCAAGAAAAGAGAATGAGCCCTGGACAGAGAAGAGAGCCCAGGGGTCTTCACATTACAGCTTCAGCACTTACTAGTCACTTCTTGTGCCTCAGTTTTTTCATCTGGAAGATGGGGATAATGACGCCTGCCTCTACTTCCCTAATGGGGTTATTCTTAGGAAGTGCTTTGTGAACCTTGTAGTACTGTAGAAATATTGGTTTTATTAGCATCAGCACTAAGGTTAATATTTAATAAGGAATAGTAACTATAATAATATATTTTATAAATAAAAGGGTTTTTCTGCTTTTGCCACATTTAACTGCAAAATTAAATAATCAAAACGTTTCAGTCCTGACAGCATTACAGGTAATCAAGGTTTTAAGGAAAGGGCCTGAGTTCTAGAGATGTCAAATTTGGAATCAAGAGGTCTCCTTAGACAAGGGACCATTTCTGTAGTCTGGAAAGGAAGAACAGAAGAGTAGAAAGATCCTAGACTTCTAGAACCCCAAAGACCCGGGTTTTTGTTCTGGCTCTGCCATTAACTAACCTCTCTCCTTCCCCCCCCCCCCCCCACTCCCATCCCCATCCCCATCCCCAGCCCCAGCTATCTCTAAGATCCATTCTGTCATTCTGCCACACAGTGGTGGAATGTGGATAGTAAATGACCAACCAAAGCAGTCTGGGGTCTAGAACCAGCCATGGTCAGAGTATACTTTGCATTGATAGTTTGAGGGTCTAGAGATCAAAACTAGAATTACTTGGGAAGTGTCGGTGAAAAGAGATGCAGCGCTAAAGCGATGGGAGTAAAAGGGAGCAGAGAGCAGGGCACGGGCTAGTTCCTGGCAAGATGAGCAAGCAGCCAGAGATGTGAACAGGATGAAGTAGAGAAGAGAACCAGGAGAGGGGCCAGACATAAAGAATTCGTTTCATATTTACCAATGCTTTCCCTGTATGTAAATGCAGGGAGAGGCGACAGAGGGCTACACAGTAGTACATACCACATGACCTAGATATCAAAAGCATGTCGTAAGCACATCAGAGAAAGGAAGGACATGTGTTCCAGAGCTACACATGTGGAAGAATTTTAACCCCAGGGGCAGGGATAAAATGGACAGTGTTATTACATGAAGTTGAAAAGTTTTTGTAGCACCAGTTAGTGATGCAGTTAGAATTAGAAAGAAAATGGAGGACTGAGAAGAAAACTCTTTGGAGCAAATTTTTCTGATAAGGGTCTGCTATTTAAGATATGTAGAGAATTGATATAAATAAGTAAAAAAAGAAAAGCCATTCACCGATGATAAACGACCAGAGGTTATGAATTGACAATTTTCAAAAGAAGAAATGAAAGCTATAAATAATCAAATGAAAACGTTCCAAATCACAAATAATAAGAGAAATGCAAATTAAACGTTTCTGAGGTTCTACGTCATCAGTTAGATTGGCAAAAATTACACGAGTGGGGAATGACAGTTGTTGGAGGGGCTGTGGGAGGTCTGGCACTCTCACGCTGGTGGAGCTATGGACTGCTTCAGCCTTTCTGGAAAGCACTTGAAGCTGTACTCTCAGATTCCTTAAAGAATGCAGACTCTTTGATCCAGTGATATCGTTACTGGGCCTGTATTCCAAAGGGGTCAAAGACAGAGGGAAGGGACCCAGATGTACAGAAAGTTATAGCAGCTCTTTTTATTGTATGAAAAACCCAGAAATATAATGGGCAATGACTGAGCAGATATGTATTTGTAGTGACACTTTTTGTTGTAACCCCCCCAAAATGAAAAAAAAAATAGAAAATATTAGAGAATAGCTGAACGAAGAATGTTATATGAATGTCATGGAACATTATTGTACTATAAGAAATATTGAAAGGGTCAGACTCAGAGTGATCTGGGAAGACTTGTATGAACTGATGAAGAATGAAGGGAGCAGAATCAAGAGAACAATTCATTCAATACTGTACTTTTTACCTTTTTTTTTTTGTTTTTTGGAGGGGTAAGTGACTTGCCCAAGGTCACACGACTAGTTTTTGTGTGTATGTGTGTGTGTGTGTGTGTGTGTGTGTGTGTGTGTGTAAGTGTCTGAGGCTGGATTTGAATTCAGGACTTCCTGACTCCAGGGCCAGTGCTCTATTCACTGTGCCACTTAGCCACCCCCAATAACTACAGTACTTTAAAAGAAAATCACTTTAAAAGATTTCAGAGTTTTCAAGGCAGAAAACAGATGATGAAGCTTTGTCCACGCCTCTTGTAAGAGAGATAGAGGATGGTAGCCGCAGAATGAGTCACCCATCTTCAGACATAACCCACGTGTGAATCTGTTTTGCTTGACTGTACTCATTTGTTACAAGGAAGGGCTCTTATTTTTTTAGGGGGAAGAGAGTTGTGGGAGGGTTGTGGGATGGCAGTTACAGACAGTGGGTCTGATTCATTTCCCAGGCTTGAAGTCACAGGGAGGTTGACAACAATCTAGCTAGACAACTGTAAATTTCTAGCCTGGAACAGAAGATTCTGGATGGAGAAGAAGCAGGGCAGAAGGAAGGTGGTATCAGGTAGAAGGATGGGGTATAGCTAAAGACTAGGCCAGGGGAAAAATGGATTTTTTTTTTCTGGACTACAGTGCTTTTTTAGTCTTCTCTGCCATCTTATCACCTATTTCCTTCTCTACAAATCTGAGCGTCTCTTAAGATTCCCTTCTGTCCCATCTCTTCCGTTCTTTTCCTTTCCCTTCTCATTCTATACTATTCCCACCTGGTGTTCTGTCATAGTTCTCACCAGTTCAATTATCATCTTTCTATAGGTGACTCTCAAATCTATATACTCAGCCTGTATCTCTCCTAACTACAGTTCCAGCTGCCTGATGGAATCTCCTACTTAACATGTCCCTAATAGAACATCATTTTTCTGCCCTCCAGATTTCTCTATTTCTGTTGAAGTCCCTATTTCCTTGATGTCACCCAGATTTAGAACCTCAGACTCAAACTTGACTTTCCCTTTTTCACCCTACACATTCGGTCGCTGGCCAAAACCTTACCATTTCTACCCCTTCTTTTCTCTATTCTTTGGGCTGTCATCCTGCGTCAGGCCCTCATCATCTCACAGGGATGAAGAAAGGATATTCTCTTTTCTGCTTGTCAGCATCAAGATGAGGCATGGCAGTGAATGGTGGCAATAATAATAATACAGGACCTGGTAGATTTAAGATAAGGCCTGGAGCAGAAAATTAGAGGCCAGATATGGGAGTGACCCAAGCCAAAGCAACGCTAGGAGCCATTGGTTAAGGTAGAACCAGAGGTCTGGACCCAGAAGAATAACCCAGAGTTGGGGTGCACATAGATCCCAGAGAGCCTCTATGTGTCCGTAGACTCCTTCCTTGTAAAGTTAAGATGTTGGACTAGGTCATCTTTAAGGCCCATTCTAACCCAAAATGCTTAGGCCTCATTGAGAAAAAGTAAGACAGTATATTGATTCCAGGTAGGCAGTCAAGAACCAAGAAGACACAGAAACAAGAATGTAAGAAAATATAATAGGACTTTAACTGGGCAAACGGTCTGGAGCCAGGAAATGCATAGATTTTAAAAGGAAAACATCAGACGGTCCAAGGAAGTGATTGGCTTAGGAAAGTGAGCTCACTCCCGAGTCAGCGTAGTATCTGATGGTTGTCCTGCTGTGTGCAGCAGCATGCTGCCCCTGGGGCCCGGCTCAGGGCTCTGTCAGTAGGGCTCCTGCTCTGTCTACTCCAGGAACTGTTTGCTCGTTCTCACTCTTTTCTCACAGCTCTGACACTCACAGTCTGTTCTTTCAGGCAGGTCGTGGTGGTGACTTGGAATCCCAGAGAATAATTCTGCAGTAGCCTAGAATAGCTCTAGGTGCAGTGTGTGTGTGTGTGTGTGTGTGTGTGTATGTGTGTGTGTAACGTTGAATGGAGTGCTCCTGCCCTCCTGGAGCGCACAGCGGAGCTGTCAAGATAAAGCGGGTGTGCCTATACACTACAGGCAAAACAAGAGAAGGGAGTGGGGTGTGTGTGTGTGTGTGTGTGTGTGTGTGTGTGTGTGTGTGTGTAACGTTGAATGGAGAGCTCCTGCCTTCCCGGAGCGCACAGCGGAGTTGTCAAGATAAAGCGGGTGTGCCTATACAGTACAGGCAAAGCAAGAGAAGGGAGTGGGGTGTGTGTGTGTGTGTGTGTGTGTGTGTGTGTGTGTGTGTAACGTTGAATGGAGTGTTAAAACATTAATAGGCTGAGATGGCAGATGTTAGCAGGGTGTGCCTATGCAGTACAGGCAGAGCAAGAGAAGGGGGTGTTGTGCGGATGGAGCGTCCAGCGCTAATGTGCACAGACACAGGCAACTTTTGGAGGCTATAGATGTTTGCATTTGTATTTGTGGAGAGAGCCCTCATCTCGTGAAGCGGCAGACTCTTAACATTAACGTCAACTGGGCTTATTAAGAATGGATTGTAAGATCCTAAGTCTGGAGTGAGAAGAAACCTCAGAGACCAACTATTCCGACCCCCTCATTTTGCAGATGGGAAAACGGAGGTGGAGGAGGTAAAGAGACTTGCCAGTGTCATCATCTAAAGTGGAACTTGAACTCGGAGCCCTCGGACTTTGGAGCTGGTGCTCTCTCCACCGTCCCACTCAACTTCAAAATCCATAGTAGTTGTTTTCAGGTAGAATATTATTTCTTGTGGTGATTTTGTGGAGGATTATTCATCTATTACTTTATATTTCTGCAGACTCTTCCAGAAACTTTCAGAGACTGTAGACTGAAAAGAAAGGGATTGGTGAAAAAGGTTCAGGTAAGTTATGACAGATCTCTTTGGCACTTTCTGTATGTTTTATAGCCGACATTCACTAACAGGCTTATCCCAACATTAGCCACAGGCAGCTATTAGAAAACACCCAGGGGTGGCTAGGTGGTGCAGTGAATAGAGCTCCAGCCCTAGAGTCAGGAGGACCTGAGTTCAAATCCAACCTCAGATACTTAACACAAAGCTAGCCATGTGACCTTGGGCAAATCACTTAACCCCAATTGCCTACCTTCCCCCCTCCAAAAAGCAAAAAAAAAAAAAAAAAGTAGAAAACACCCACCAGTACCTTTCCTGTATTTAGATTTATAACTTTACTTGAGTAGGGAAGAATAGAAGCTTAAGGGGAATCCAATTCCTTAGAACTCATTTCTTTCTTACTTAGCTATTTTGTTACAGAGATGATTTGAAAGTATGCCCCAACATCTATTGGTAGGGAAACTTTCTTGAACCTGTGAAACAGATTGCCCATGTTTTTTGGCTATTATCAGATAAGTACCTGTTCATTGATTGCAGACTCAGCTTGAAGACATCTTGTTGTGACAGAATCCACCACCTCCTGAAATAGCCCATTCAGTTTTTAACAGTTCTCATTATTGGGAACTTTTTACTTACATTGAGCCCAAATCTACCTCTCTACAGCTTCCACCCAGTGCTCTTAGGTCTGCTCTTTGATGCCAAATCTTACGAGTCTGATCCCTTTTCTGTACAATAGCCATCTACAAGCTGATTTCCTTCAGAGAATCTTTAGACAATGTCGACCTCAGTCCCCTTACTATCCTGCTAACTTTCATCGGAATGCCCTGCAATTTATCAGTGCTCTTTTCTGGCTAAGGTGCCCAGAATGAATACAAGATTCCAGATGTGTTCTGATCCATGTGTTCTCCTCCCCCTGTCCCCAGCCCTCAGGATAAGTACAGAAGGCCTGTGGCCTCCTTATTCTAGACGCTGGCTTCTTCTAATGCAGCCTAAAGAGAATTTGACTGGTATTTCGTACTGTCGATCCATATCGCATCCGCACATATCACGTTTTCTAAAATTTTGGTATCATTATTTAAAATTGATGTCATTTGTAGTCATTTCTAGACATAGTCCCCCCCACTTTTCATGTCTCTGTCGTACTACTGTTCTTTACTTAGGGACTTTATTTTGCGAACAAAAATATAGAACTTTACATTTCTTCTTATTTCATTTCCTTATGAGATGTGGCCCACTGGTTTAACATGTTGAGCTCTCTTTGAATCCTAGTTGTTACCCACAGTATTAGCTTTATCTCTCAGCTTTGTGCCATCTTCAGATTTGATAAGTACGCTCTGTATGTCTTTGTCCAAATCACTGAAAAAATATTGAATAGAATAATGTCCATAAACATTTATTAAATGTACCAGGCACTCTGATAAACTCTGGGGAATACAAATAAAGGCAAAGACCCTGCCCTCAAGGAGTTTACAGTCTAGTGGAGGATCACAGTGTCCAAAAGGAAGCAGAAAAGCAAGGTGGAGAAAGGGGGAGAACAGAATGAGGGGCATGGCGGAGAGGAGTGCGGCCGGGTGGCAAATGAAGAGTAAAACCAAGTATCGATCTCTGGGATGCTTGTCATTAATTATCATTAATCCAGTGCTAGATCCACCTCCCTGTACTGTCTGATAGCCTATGGCCTACTTCTCTCCATTTTGTCTTCACAGCATGAAAGACTTTGTCATGCACTTTGCTGAAATCTAGGTATCCCATGTCTACAGCATTCCTCTGAAATAGTCTTATCAAAATACCATGTCAGGAAAAGAAATGACAGTTGTCTGGCATGATTGCCCTCGTCAATTGTGGTCTTCAGCTGATTAGTAAATTCCTGCCAGATCCATAATGGAAAAACAGAGAGAGAGAGAGAGGTTGCTTTTAGCTGTTATTTGGGAGATTTTAAATAAACAGCTGACTCAGCCACTTTTCACTTGCATCTTCTCTCTTTTCCCATTGATTGAACTTCCGACGCCTCCCACCTTGCTGTCTGTCTCTGTTTCATTGTTTTCTTTTCCTCTGTGGAAGAAAAACTCTGCATCTTCGTTTTAGTCAAAATGGAGATTTCTTAATAATCTGGCGCTAATTCCCCAACTCCCATTCCTGTTGGTGAGTCTGGTCCCCGGAGGGCAGCTGAGCACTCCTCTCTTCAAGGCTCTAGGCACAGCCTGCACAGAATGGGCTTTCTAATACTGTTGCTTACAAGTCCCCACCAGTGTGTGCCCCATCGAGTATCATCAGCTGGAGTTAGTTAGCTTTCCCAAAGCTGTAACATCACCCTCTCCTCACAAGGTCCCTGGGGAATAAATATGGCCAGAGGATAAGCTCATAGCTCATGGCTTCTGGAAATCCTTTTCTCTTTTCACAGTGTCCTCATAAAACTCCCCTCAGCTGTGACTCTCTGCTGTTGTTCGGCGGTCCCATTGTGTCTGCATCTCCATAACTTCTTGGGTCATTTTGTCCAGGGGGTTTTCTCGGCAAAGATACTGCAGTGGTTTACCATTTCCTTCTCCAGTGGATTAAGGCAAATAGGGTTAAGTGACTTGCCCAGGGTCACACAGCTACTAAGTGCCTGAGGTTAGATTTGAACTCAGGTCTTCCCGACTCCAAACCCAGCACTCTAGCTACTGAGCCACCTAACTGCCTCCTATTCTCTACTGGGCTCCTAGTGTCTGTATCCTTATAGAGTCCTGAAGTTGGCCTTCCTTGGTGTCTGGCTTATCCTCAAGGTGTCACTCAGCTCCCGATGCAGAAACTTCCACCAGCTACTGGTGCTCTAGTGGACTCTGGTGCTGATAGACACTCCAGATCTTCTGACCTTTCAAAATTCACAACATTGATGAGTAAAGGGAGAAGAGAGCCCCGTGGTTCATAGTCATAAAGGATTTTACATACATGATCTAATTTGTAGCCTTACATATCTCATATGAGATATATATCTCTATGTCTGTATCTATACACATACAAAATATATCTGTATATGTATCTATACATATACGAGATATATATCTATATGTATCTCATAAGTAGCCTCATGAAGTAGGTAATAATACTTCATATTTAAGTTTCAGAAGTATTGAAGACTTGGAATCAAGAAGATCTGGGTTCAGATCTTGCCACTGACATTCTTAACTAGCTATGTGACCTTGGGCAAATCACTTAACCCTTCTGAGACTCAGCCCCTCTCAAAGGTTTATTTTTTTAAGTAGTATTTTATTTTTTCCAATTACATATAAAGGTAATTATTAACATTATTTTTATACAAAATTTTGAGTTCCCGATTTTCTCCTCCCCCCTCTCCCCTTCCTAAGTTGGAAAGCTGTTTTATATAGCTTGTATATGTGCAGTCATGTAAAACATATTTTCCTAAGAAGAAACAGAACAGAAGGAAAAACACAGAAAAAATAAAACGATCTGCACTTAGATCCCTAATGTCTTTCACTGCACGTGGATAGTTTTTTTCACCAGAAGGTACTTCAGAATTGTCACGGTATTGCTGAGAAGAGCTAAATTACTCATAGTTGATCATCGTACAATGTGGCTGTTACTGTCTACAGTGTTCTCCTGGTTCTGTTCACTTCCCTTCTCATCCATTCATGTGAGTCAAAGATTTATCTAAGTCATAAGCAGGATGAAATTCCTTCCATGTGTCAGGGGAAGGAATTCCTGCCTTGATGAAGTCGGAAATCCTTATCACTCAGCAAGCATTCATTAAGAGCTTACAGTGTGCCAGGCCTTACACTAAAGATGGGGGGCCTAAGAATCTGGGGCTGTCTCCAGTCGTCCTGATGTGTATCAGATGGCCACTGGACCCAGATGGCTCCGGAGGAGAAAGTAAGGCTGGTGACCTTGCACAGCCCTGCCTCACTTAAATCTAATTCACTTGCATGTCATGGCATCACCTCCATGATGTCATGGCGCTCTTTGAGAACTAAGGACAAACAGCAACAACAAGAAGAGATATCACGACAAAGCAGAGCAGTCCCAGTAGTGGAGACACGCTTACCTATATGAGCTGAACTTCTGTTATACGTAGCTTGCTTCTTTTAAGTAAATCATAAATTCAACACGTGACTTTCAAAGCTGTCCTATTTGTCTGTGATTATTCTTTCCGGCCATCTTTCTGTTCTCTTCTGTGCACTGGAGTTCAAATTTGATACAGAATGCAAATCTAGGTCTTGACAGGTGACCTCAGGCAAAACACCCAGCCTTTCTGAGACTCTGAGGCTTCTCTGCTAAATTCTGGTAGTAGGAGAGATTCCATGGAGGCCGTTCCCACTTGAATGAACAGACTCTTCTGTCTTAAAGTCTAATGGAAAAAAAAATATTTTTTTACTTAATGGTTAATATTGGGCCCCATGTTCATCTCCTTGCCCCACTCACTCTCACTGGGTCAGGCATTTCATGGCCAGGGGTCCTCTAAAAGGACAGAACGGCCACCCCTCTGAAAGGGTGATGCAGGAGATGAGATAGGGACTGAATAGAGAGATGGTAACACTGGCGATCTTCTTTGTTTTTGTTTTTTTCAAATGAGGGATCATAAATAAAGTCGTTGGTGTTAACATACTGCCCAGCTTGAGAATTTCTATTCCATATTTCTGGCCTTTTCCTCCCACTGTTTAACCTCTTAAATAAGTAGGAGTTGCCTTGCCAGATGTCTCCCTTTAAGGTCCTGAGATCTGGTTTTCATTCCCATCACTCAGCTGAAAGTAGCCTTTTTCCAAGATCACCGGAACTGTCTTACTGTGTTTTCCACAGTCTTCATCCTCCGTTGTCTGTCACCGTTGGCAGCTGTGACACTATAGTAGTCTGGCTCTCATCCCACCTCTTTGACCAATCCTCTGCTGGCCTTTTTTGTCTTGGCCCCCATGGGGGCCCTTGGTCCTTGACCCTGTGCTCTTTTCTTTCTATATCAGAAGGTGTTTGGCTCCCACCTGAGCTGCTGATACATTCTGCACCTTGCCTTGCTCAAACCCCACCTTCCACAGGAGGCCCTTCTCCTTGCTCTTCTACCCAGGCTCCCGCCCACCCCCACCCACGATGGGGCCTTTCTTTCTGAGATTACCTCACATCTATGCAGTCCCTCCCTTTATGCACCTTGTTATTTGGAAGCTGCCCTTCCCCTTAGAATGCGAGCTGTGTGAGGATGGGGATCACGTTTGGCCATTTTGTACATGTGTCCCGGTGCTGAGCAGGGACTGCCCGACTCTTCCGAGCCTTCTTCTGTGACTCCTGCTTATTATTTTCATTCCCGCTTCCCTGACAAGACTGAGTTTTGTTTCTTTAACCTGGAATGGCTTCCCTTCTTCCCTCCACCTCTCCAGTCCTGCATTCTTCAAGCCCTACCTCGAGATCCACGTCTTGTGTGGTCACTTAGCCCATTCATTGTCATTCTCTCTTAAGAACGGCTGGCTGCCCTCTGAGTCCACACCGCACAATGACCCATCTAATCCTATAGCATTTCACATTTCTGATGAATTCTTTCATGTGTATTAACCTCATATCTCCAGCTAGATATAGACTTGGGATGAGGAGCATTTCCTGTTATTCTCTGACAATTCCAGTGCTAAGTCTGCAGTAGCTGGTACTGGACATACATGGACCTGATTGAGTCTCCTTTTGCTGTGTGTTTGTTTTTACAGGCCTTCCTAGCTCAGTGTGACACTGTTGAAAGAAGTATTGGACAAGAAACGGATAAACTGAAATCCAAAAATCTAGCCCTGGCTGAATGAGAGTTCTGTATAAATGAGAGGGAATGACTGCACTGAACACGAAGACAAGTTTACTCTATTTTGTAACACACGCCTGCCTTTGTTTTTAGATCGTGCCTGGTTTTACCGGTACCCATTGGGAGCAGTTTTCTAGCTATCAGATTCATCCCTCAAACCCATTCTCCAGAGGTCCTTGATGTGCTTTTGTGTGTCCTGATCCCAGAAATTAATTCTTTTACTCTACATAGTTAGCCCTTTTTGAGTCTCCAGGAGGCAACAGCTTTGCAGGATGATGGGAGAAAGCTTTTCCCCCTAAACTGAATATAAATCAGAGGTGGCTCTTTGGGTCTTTTGTGGGATCAGTGGAAGCTTTGCTTTGTCTCCTGTTAGCTTCATACTTAGGAGGGGAGCTACTGACTAGGTCAGACTGAAACTCTAATTAACTCCTACACTCCCACACTCCCACACAGATGACTGCCAAATAGCTCATTCGTTAGGTCACAGGAGTGGGGCTAACCAGTCAAACCAGGTGTTTGGGGCTGTGGAGGGTGAACTACAAGCTGACTCCCTTTTAACATTTTTCAATGGGCTGTGTTGGTATCCCATGTGTACCCCTGAAGCATTAGGAATTGTCATTCCACATGGCCCTGGCACAGTGGACAAAGGGGTCATGGGAGCCAGTAGTTATACAGAGGCTAGTCCCCAAGGTCTAGAAGCCTGGTTCCAAAAGGGAATTTGGGAGAGGGCAGAGAATGTAGTGTGGTGACCTTTGGAGCTAAAAAAGGAAAAATTGGTCAGGTACTAAGAAACATAAAATTCTTAGAAGCGGGCAACATGGATTTTTTTCAAAGACATCTATTTTGTTTCAATCTATATCTTTTGTGATACGTGTTTTCTTCACTTCTCGTTATTATATTATTGCTTTTATTATTATTATTAAAATACAAATTCAAACAACAGGCCAAATGAACAGATCTGGGAGTTTTTCTTATTTAAAAATAAAACAATAATCATTGTATATTATTCTAATGTGAGTCCATTTTTAATGAATAATAGTAGCCTGGAAATTGTAGCTTTGGGATTTTACTTATTTGGAAATTGTCTTCCCTTTGCCTTAAGTTGGTGCGGCCTGGCTACCAGGATACGTATGTGTCTTGTGTGTGTGTGTGTGTGTGTGTGTGTGTGTCTGTCTGTCTGTGTCTGCGTGAGTATGTGTGTGTGTGTGTCTGTGGGTGGGTGTGTCTGTGCATATGTCTTATGTGTATATGTGTGTCTGTGTGAGTGGGTGCGTGTCTGTGGGTATGTGTCTGTGTGTGTGTGTCTATGGGTATGTGTGTCTGTGTGAGTGTGTGTCTCTGTGTGTGTGTGTGGGTGTGTGTGTGGGTGTGGGTGTGGGTGTGTTCTGGAGCATGGGAGATTGCTGTAGGCAGATTTATGAATAACATGTTAAGTTGGTGAAAGGGCAAGAGGAAAAGCCTACATTCCAAAAGACTGCTTTAGCAGCAACCAGGTTTGATATGCTAGGGTAGACGGGTTTTTTTTTTAATGAACACGTAGCCCCAACTGAGTTTTCTTAACCTAGAAATCTGCCTCCCTTCCCTTTCTCTCCTGGATGTGCAGGTGGCACAGAACCTCCAAGTTACTTGCTTGATTTTGTCGTTGCTGCATCTTGATTCCAATTCTACATCAGTCAGTGGAGTTTGTTAAGAGAGACTGAGCAGGGGGACAGGGCTGGAGTGTGGGGTGGTGGAAAGGACAGGAGGAGGCTGTGCATGTGTAGTGGACGTTCTTAGGCCGATAGAGGACTTTGTTGTTGTTGTTTTAAAAACTAGATTAAGCAGTTGTTTGAGCTGATTCTGCAGTTTCGTCCCAGTGATCAGACTGGCTGTGGTGGACACACTTTGATTTGTTTTGCATGGAAGCAGCAAAAGGCAAGTGAGGAGCAGTTGAGGAAAGGGTGGGGGGGGGTCAGTTCCTGGGACCCAGGAGCCTGAGAGGAAGACCAGGAAAATCAATTCGTGCCCCTCACAAGGATTGCTTCCTGCTCTCTTCTTCCTCTAGTCTTTAACCAAAAAATTAATTATTAATTTAGCAATTATCAAGAAACATGTCAAACAACAAAAAAGAAAATTGTATGCAAAACTGGGAATGTCACATTTTAAAAACTAGCTACATTTCATATGTAAATATATGCATAGATATGTGCATAGACACTAAAGTTAACAAGGCGGTAATAAAGTCCCCCTCTGAACTCCCCTTTTTGGTTTTCTTTGTATTTTTCTTTTCTTTTTCTTTTCTTTTTGCATTCCTGTCACTTCCCATGAACTTACCTCCTCTTCCTCAAGCCCTCATTAGACCTCCCTTGAAACAAATAAATGAACGCCTCAGCCGCCTCTAAAAGCATTTATCTCACTCATTCTGTGCATCCAGTTCCTCACTTCTCCGTCAGCTAGGGTTCTTTGTTGTTCCTTCTTGAAGAGGGCCAATGACATCATGACTTACCCAAGAACTGGATTTAAGTGAGGCAGAATTTCAAAAAGGCGTTAGCCTCACTCTCTCCTCCAGAGACACCCACGTCCAGTGGCTAGACAAAAGTCAAGACAACTGACTATGACCCGGGAGCTTATATTTTGTAATCTATATAAGCCTTATTAAAGTGCCTTCGTGCTGAGTGCTGGGGGATACAAAAAGAGACAAAAAAGACAGTCCCTGCTTTCAGGGAGCCCCCAGTCTATTGGGGGAGACCACTGGCAAACCAACACGTACAGACAAGCTACATGCAGGATAAATAGGACATGATTGAAAGAGGAAAAGCACAGGAATTAAGAGGGCTTGGCAAGAGGCTCTCTTCTTCCAAGGTCTACATAGACAGAGGGCACAGGATCAGTTGAATAGGAAGGGATGATATTTTAAAAGGGGAAACTGTGAAGTAGGAGAAGAATAGAATGGGAGATCTGAGAAGGGATGAAAAAGTTTGGCATAGCCAGTGTGGCACATGAGATAGTGAATCAATTAGAAAAGTGTAAAAAGATCGCTTTGCCTTTTGTAACATAAAACTGTAGTGGAATCAGTCTGCACAATTTTGTAGTTTTCTCCACCTCGTGCAGTGACATGTACAGCAAAGGAATTGCTATACTGATCCCTGCATTGATCAGAATTCTGAAGCCTTTCAAAATGGTTTCATGAATTAATCCCATTTTGTATTAATAGCTCTCAAAAATTCCCAACTCCAAATTTAGCTTTCCAGTCAAGCTCCATATCTTTAAATACCCAAAGGACATCTTTTGGATGTGCCATGGGCAAAAAAATGTAAAAACAACCAAAGGATTCTTTTTTAGCTCTATGCTGGCAAGGGAATAGAATGACTTAAAATGTAACAAAAAATAAATAAACAAATAAAAGGGATAAAATGGCTGGGATTATGATAATGGGTAGTGAAGAGAACGCAAAACCAACCAATTATTTTCCTTCTGTTTAACACTCTGCCAAGAAGAATGATCGTCCATCTGGAAGGGTGGAACAGGGACGGTTAAATGCTTAGCCAGAGAACTGCAGCTCAGGAAAATTGAGATTGTGTAAGAACATCTAACTGCCTTCACTGAGTTCAAGTTGCCAGACCTAGATGAATGGAAACAATTTACAGATGTGGCTGCTGATCTGTTTGTTAGTGATCTTTGAAGAAATGTGGAGGATGGGAGAGGTGCCCTAGTACTGGAGACTAATGTCCTGATTTAGACAAAAATGTTTTTCAATTAAAAGTTTTATTTTTTAATTCTCTCCCCCATCTCCGTGCTTCCCCCAATACCCATTAGGAAAAAGAAAAAGAAAAACAAAATCCTTATAAAAAACAGTAAAGTCAAACAAATTTTCGCACTGGCCATGTCCAAAACCTGTGAGTCCTTCTGCACCCTGAGCCTGGCATCTCTGTGTCAAGAAGTCGATAGTATGACAGCAGGTTTCATCAAGAGTGCCCTGGAATTATCGTGGGTCATTGCATCTCTCAGTCCTGAAGCCTTTCAGAGTTGTTTGTTTTCACAATGTTGTTGGTGCCGTGTGAATTTGATACTGAAATTTCCACCCTTTCCTTCTGGTTTTGTGCTCTGGAGACTCTGGAGTCTACGTGACAGATCTTCAGATATTAGAGCACAGTTATCATGTCCTGTCCTCATCTTCACCCTTTGGTGGATGAATTCAGTTTTACACTGACCTCTTCTCTTGAATCCATTGCCCCCTTATCATACAGCCACTCTTAAATGGCCGAGTTTCAGTCTTGGATTACTCTCACCATCCACTTCCT
>JAQQSV010000518.1:61313-122724 GCA_028646515.1 Pseudochirops corinnae
TGTGAAGTAGGAGAAGAATAGAATGGGAGATCTGAGAAGGGATGAAAAAGTTTGGCATAGCCAGTGTGGCACATGAGATAGTGAATCAATTAGAAAAGTGTAAAAAGATCGCTTTGCCTTTTGTAACATAAAACTGTAGTGGAATCAGTCTGCACAATTTTGTAGTTTTCTCCACCTTGTGCAGTGACATGTACAGCAAAGGAAGTGGATGGTGAGAGTAATCCAAGACTGAAACTCGGCCATTTAAGAGTGGCTGTATGATAAGGGGGCAATGGATTCAAGAGAAGAGGTCAGTGTAAAACTGAATTCATCCACCAAAGGGTGAAGATGAGGACAGGACATGATAACTGTGCTCTAATATCTGAAGATCTGTCACGTAGACTCCAGAGTCTCCAGAGCACAAAACCAGAAGGAAAGGGTGGAAATTTCAGTATCAAATTCACACGGCACCAACAACATTGTGAAAACAAACAACTCTGAAAGGCTTCAGGACTGAGAGATGCAATGACCCACGATAATTCCAGGGCACTCTTGATGAAACCTGCTGTCATACTATCGACTTCTTGACACAGAGATGCCAGGCTCAGGGTGCAGAAGGACTCACAGGTTTTGGACATGGCCAGTGCGAAAATTTGTTTGACTTTACTGTTTTTTATAAGGATTTTGTTTTTCTTTTTCTTTTTCCTAATGGGTATTGGGGGAAGCACGGAGATGGGGGAGAGAATTAAAAAATAAAACTTTTAATTGAAAAACATTTTTGTCTAAATCAGGACATTAGTCTCCAGTACTAGGGCACCTCTCCCATCCTCCACATTTCTTCAAAGATCACTAACAAACAGATCAGCAGCCACATCTGTAAATTGTTTCCATTCATCTAGGTCTGGCAACTTGAACTCAGTGAAGGCAGTTAGATGTTCTTACACAATCTCAATTTTCCTGAGCTGCAGTTCTCTGGCTAAGCATTTAACCGTCCCTGTTCCACCCTTCCAGATGGACGATCATTCTTCTTGGCAGAGTGTTAAACAGAAGGAAAATAATTGGTTGGTTTTGCGTTCTCTTCACTACCCATTATCATAATCCCAGCCATTTTATCCCTTTTATTTGTTTATTTATTTTTTGTTACATTTTAAGTCATTCTATTCCCTTGCCAGCATAGAGCTAAAAAAGAATCCTTTGGTTGTTTTTACATTTTTTTGCCCATGGCACATCCAAAAGATGTCCTTTGGGTATTTAAAGATATGGAGCTTGACTGGAAAGCTAAATTTGGAGTTGGGAATTTTTGAGAGCTATTAATACAAAATGGGATTAATTCATGAAACCATTTTGAAAGGCTTCAGAATTCTGATCAATGCAGGGATCAGTATAGCAATTCCTTTGCTGTACATGTCACTGCACGAGGTGGAGAAAACTACAAAATTGTGCAGACTGATTCCACTACAGTTTTATGTTACAAAAGGCAAAGCGATCTTTTTACACTTTTCTAATTGATTCACTATCTCATGTGCCACACTGGCTATGCCAAACTTTTTCATCCCTTCTCAGATCTCCCATTCTATTCTTCTCCTACTTCACAGTTTCCCCTTTTAAAATATCATCCCTTCCTATTCAACTGATCCTGTGCCCTCTGTCTATGTAGACCTTGGAAGAAGAGAGCCTCTTGCCAAGCCCTCTTAATTCCTGTGCTTTTCCTCTTTCAATCATGTCCTATTTATCCTGCATGTAGCTTGTCTGTACGTGTTGGTTTGCCAGTGGTCTCCCCCAATAGACTGGGGGCTCCCTGAAAGCAGGGACTGTCTTTTTTGTCTCTTTTTGTATCCCCCAGCACTCAGCACGAAGGCACTTTAATAAGGCTTATATAGATTACAAAATATAAGCTCCCGGGTCATAGTCAGTTGTCTTGACTTTTGTCTAGCCACTGGACGTGGGTGTCTCTGGAGGAGAGAGTGAGGCTAACGCCTTTTTGAAATTCTGCCTCACTTAAATCCAGTTCTTGGGTAAGTCATGATGTCATTGGCCCTCTTCAAGAAGGAACAACAAAGAACCCTAGCTGACGGAGAAGTGAGGAACTGGATGCACAGAATGAGTGAGATAAATGCTTTTAGAGGCGGCTGAGGCGTTCATTTATTTGTTTCAAGGGAGGTCTAATGAGGGCTTGAGGAAGAGGAGGTAAGTTCATGGGAAGTGACAGGAATGCAAAAAGAAAAGAAAAAGAAAAGAAAAATACAAAGAAAACCAAAAAGGGGAGTTCAGAGGGGGACTTTATTACCGCCTTGTTAACTTTAGTGTCTATGCACATATCTATGCATATATTTACATATGAAATGTAGCTAGTTTTTAAAATGTGACATTCCCAGTTTTGCATACAATTTTCTTTTTTGTTGTTTGACATGTTTCTTGATAATTGCTAAATTAATAATTAATTTTTTGGTTAAAGACTAGAGGAAGAAGAGAGCAGGAAGCAATCCTTGTGAGGGGCACGAATTGATTTTCCTGGTCTTCCTCTCAGGCTCCTGGGTCCCAGGAACTGACCCCCCCCCACCCTTTCCTCAACTGCTCCTCACTTGCCTTTTGCTGCTTCCATGCAAAACAAATCAAAGTGTGTCCACCACAGCCAGTCTGATCACTGGGACGAAACTGCAGAATCAGCTCAAACAACTGCTTAATCTAGTTTTTAAAACAACAACAACAAAGTCCTCTATCGGCCTAAGAACGTCCACTACACATGCACAGCCTCCTCCTGTCCTTTCCACCACCCCACACTCCAGCCCTGTCCCCCTGCTCAGTCTCTCTTAACAAACTCCACTGACTGATGTAGAATTGGAATCAAGATGCAGCAACGACAAAATCAAGCAAGTAACTTGGAGGTTCTGTGCCACCTGCACATCCAGGAGAGAAAGGGAAGGGAGGCAGATTTCTAGGTTAAGAAAACTCAGTTGGGGCTACGTGTTCATTAAAAAAAAAACCCGTCTACCCTAGCATATCAAACCTGGTTGCTGCTAAAGCAGTCTTTTGGAATGTAGGCTTTTCCTCTTGCCCTTTCACCAACTTAACATGTTATTCATAAATCTGCCTACAGCAATCTCCCATGCTCCAGAACACACCCACACCCACACCCACACACACACCCACACACACACACAGAGACACACACTCACACAGACACACATACCCATAGACACACACACACAGACACATACCCACAGACACGCACCCACTCACACAGACACACATATACACATAAGACATATGCACAGACACACCCACCCACAGACACACACACACACATACTCACGCAGACACAGACAGACAGACACACACACACACACACACACACACACACAAGACACATACGTATCCTGGTAGCCAGGCCGCACCAACTTAAGGCAAAGGGAAGACAATTTCCAAATAAGTAAAATCCCAAAGCTACAATTTCCAGGCTACTATTATTCATTAAAAATGGACTCACATTAGAATAATATACAATGATTATTGTTTTATTTTTAAATAAGAAAAACTCCCAGATCTGTTCATTTGGCCTGTTGTTTGAATTTGTATTTTAATAATAATAATAAAAGCAATAATATAATAACGAGAAGTGAAGAAAACACGTATCACAAAAGATATAGATTGAAACAAAATAGATGTCTTTGAAAAAAATCCATGTTGCCCGCTTCTAAGAATTTTATGTTTCTTAGTACCTGACCAATTTTTCCTTTTTTAGCTCCAAAGGTCACCACACTACATTCTCTGCCCTCTCCCAAATTCCCTTTTGGAACCAGGCTTCTAGACCTTGGGGACTAGCCTCTGTATAACTACTGGCTCCCATGACCCCTTTGTCCACTGTGCCAGGGCCATGTGGAATGACAATTCCTAATGCTTCAGGGGTACACATGGGATACCAACACAGCCCATTGAAAAATGTTAAAAGGGAGTCAGCTTGTAGTTCACCCTCCACAGCCCCAAACACCTGGTTTGACTGGTTAGCCCCACTCCTGTGACCTAACGAATGAGCTATTTGGCAGTCATCTGTGTGGGAGTGTGGGAGTGTAGGAGTTAATTAGAGTTTCAGTCTGACCTAGTCAGTAGCTCCCCTCCTAAGTATGAAGCTAACAGGAGACAAAGCAAAGCTTCCACTGATCCCACAAAAGACCCAAAGAGCCACCTCTGATTTATATTCAGTTTAGGGGGAAAAGCTTTCTCCCATCATCCTGCAAAGCTGTTGCCTCCTGGAGACTCAAAAAGGGCTAACTATGTAGAGTAAAAGAATTAATTTCTGGGATCAGGACACACAAAAGCACATCAAGGACCTCTGGAGAATGGGTTTGAGGGATGAATCTGATAGCTAGAAAACTGCTCCCAATGGGTACCGGTAAAACCAGGCACGATCTAAAAACAAAGGCAGGCGTGTGTTACAAAATAGAGTAAACTTGTCTTCGTGTTCAGTGCAGTCATTCCCTCTCATTTATACAGAACTCTCATTCAGCCAGGGCTAGATTTTTGGATTTCAGTTTATCCGTTTCTTGTCCAATACTTCTTTCAACAGTGTCACACTGAGCTAGGAAGGCCTGTAAAAACAAACACACAGCAAAAGGAGACTCAATCAGGTCCATGTATGTCCAGTACCAGCTACTGCAGACTTAGCACTGGAATTGTCAGAGAATAACAGGAAATGCTCCTCATCCCAAGTCTATATCTAGCTGGAGATATGAGGTTAATACACATGAAAGAATTCATCAGAAATGTGAAATGCTATAGGATTAGATGGGTCATTGTGCGGTGTGGACTCAGAGGGCAGCCAGCCGTTCTTAAGAGAGAATGACAATGAATGGGCTAAGTGACCACACAAGACGTGGATCTCGAGGTAGGGCTTGAAGAATGCAGGACTGGAGAGGTGGAGGGAAGAAGGGAAGCCATTCCAGGTTAAAGAAACAAAACTCAGTCTTGTCAGGGAAGCGGGAATGAAAATAATAAGCAGGAGTCACAGAAGAAGGCTCGGAAGAGTCGGGCAGTCCCTGCTCAGCACCGGGACACATGTACAAAATGGCCAAACGTGATCCCCATCCTCACACAGCTCGCATTCTAAGGGGAAGGGCAGCTTCCAAATAACAAGGTGCATAAAGGGAGGGACTGCATAGATGTGAGGTAATCTCAGAAAGAAAGGCCCCATCGTGGGTGGGGGTGGGCGGGAGCCTGGGTAGAAGAGCAAGGAGAAGGGCCTCCTGTGGAAGGTGGGGTTTGAGCAAGGCAAGGTGCAGAATGTATCAGCAGCTCAGGTGGGAGCCAAACACCTTCTGATATAGAAAGAAAAGAGCACAGGGTCAAGGACCAAGGGCCCCCATGGGGGCCAAGACAAAAAAGGCCAGCAGAGGATTGGTCAAAGAGGTGGGATGAGAGCCAGACTACTATAGTGTCACAGCTGCCAACGGTGACAGACAACGGAGGATGAAGACTGTGGAAAACACAGTAAGACAGTTCCGGTGATCTTGGAAAAAGGCTACTTTCAGCTGAGTGATGGGAATGAAAACCAGATCTCAGGACCTTAAAGGGAGACATCTGGCAAGGCAACTCCTACTTATTTAAGAGGTTAAACAGTGGGAGGAAAAGGCCAGAAATATGGAATAGAAATTCTCAAGCTGGGCAGTATGTTAACACCAACGACTTTATTTATGATCCCTCATTTGAAAAAAACAAAAACAAAGAAGATCGCCAGTGTTACCATCTCTCTATTCAGTCCCTATCTCATCTCCTGCATCACCCTTTCAGAGGGGTGGCCGTTCTGTCCTTTTAGAGGACCCCTGGCCATGAAATGCCTGACCCAGTGAGAGTGAGTGGGGCAAGGAGATGAACATGGGGCCCAATATTAACCATTAAGTAAAAAAATATTTTTTTTTCCATTAGACTTTAAGACAGAAGAGTCTGTTCATTCAAGTGGGAACGGCCTCCATGGAATCTCTCCTACTACCAGAATTTAGCAGAGAAGCCTCAGAGTCTCAGAAAGGCTGGGTGTTTTGCCTGAGGTCACCTGTCAAGACCTAGATTTGCATTCTGTATCAAATTTGAACTCCAGTGCACAGAAGAGAACAGAAAGATGGCCGGAAAGAATAATCACAGACAAATAGGACAGCTTTGAAAGTCACGTGTTGAATTTATGATTTACTTAAAAGAAGCAAGCTACGTATAACAGAAGTTCAGCTCATATAGGTAAGCGTGTCTCCACTACTGGGACTGCTCTGCTTTGTCGTGATATCTCTTCTTGTTGTTGCTGTTTGTCCTTAGTTCTCAAAGAGCGCCATGACATCATGGAGGTGATGCCATGACATGCAAGTGAATTAGATTTAAGTGAGGCAGGGCTGTGCAAGGTCACCAGCCTTACTTTCTCCTCCGGAGCCATCTGGGTCCAGTGGCCATCTGATACACATCAGGACGACTGGAGACAGCCCCAGATTCTTAGGCCCCCCATCTTTAGTGTAAGGCCTGGCACACTGTAAGCTCTTAATGAATGCTTGCTGAGTGATAAGGATTTCCGACTTCATCAAGGCAGGAATTCCTTCCCCTGACACATGGAAGGAATTTCATCCTGCTTATGACTTAGATAAATCTTTGACTCACATGAATGGATGAGAAGGGAAGTGAACAGAACCAGGAGAACACTGTAGACAGTAACAGCCACATTGTACGATGATCAACTATGAGTAATTTAGCTCTTCTCAGCAATACCGTGACAATTCTGAAGTACCTTCTGGTGAAAAAAACTATCCACGTGCAGTGAAAGACATTAGGGATCTAAGTGCAGATCGTTTTATTTTTTCTGTGTTTTTCCTTCTGTTCTGTTTCTTCTTAGGAAAATATGTTTTACATGACTGCACATATACAAGCTATATAAAACAGCTTTCCAACTTAGGAAGGGGAGAGGGGGGAGGAGAAAATCGGGAACTCAAAATTTTGTATAAAAATAATGTTAATAATTACCTTTATATGTAATTGGAAAAAATAAAATACTACTTAAAAAAATAAACCTTTGAGAGGGGCTGAGTCTCAGAAGGGTTAAGTGATTTGCCCAAGGTCACATAGCTAGTTAAGAATGTCAGTGGCAAGATCTGAACCCAGATCTTCTTGATTCCAAGTCTTCAATACTTCTGAAACTTAAATATGAAGTATTATTACCTACTTCATGAGGCTACTTATGAGATACATATAGATATATATCTCGTATATGTATAGATACATATACAGATATATTTTGTATGTGTATAGATACAGACATAGAGATATATATCTCATATGAGATATGTAAGGCTACAAATTAGATCATGTATGTAAAATCCTTTATGACTATGAACCACGGGGCTCTCTTCTCCCTTTACTCATCAATGTTGTGAATTTTGAAAGGTCAGAAGATCTGGAGTGTCTATCAGCACCAGAGTCCACTAGAGCACCAGTAGCTGGTGGAAGTTTCTGCATCGGGAGCTGAGTGACACCTTGAGGATAAGCCAGACACCAAGGAAGGCCAACTTCAGGACTCTATAAGGATACAGACACTAGGAGCCCAGTAGAGAATAGGAGGCAGTTAGGTGGCTCAGTAGCTAGAGTGCTGGGTTTGGAGTCGGGAAGACCTGAGTTCAAATCTAACCTCAGGCACTTAGTAGCTGTGTGACCCTGGGCAAGTCACTTAACCCTATTTGCCTTAATCCACTGGAGAAGGAAATGGTAAACCACTGCAGTATCTTTGCCGAGAAAACCCCCTGGACAAAATGACCCAAGAAGTTATGGAGATGCAGACACAATGGGACCGCCGAACAACAGCAGAGAGTCACAGCTGAGGGGAGTTTTATGAGGACACTGTGAAAAGAGAAAAGGATTTCCAGAAGCCATGAGCTATGAGCTTATCCTCTGGCCATATTTATTCCCCAGGGACCTTGTGAGGAGAGGGTGATGTTACAGCTTTGGGAAAGCTAACTAACTCCAGCTGATGATACTCGATGGGGCACACACTGGTGGGGACTTGTAAGCAACAGTATTAGAAAGCCCATTCTGTGCAGGCTGTGCCTAGAGCCTTGAAGAGAGGAGTGCTCAGCTGCCCTCCGGGGACCAGACTCACCAACAGGAATGGGAGTTGGGGAATTAGCGCCAGATTATTAAGAAATCTCCATTTTGACTAAAACGAAGATGCAGAGTTTTTCTTCCACAGAGGAAAAGAAAACAATGAAACAGAGACAGACAGCAAGGTGGGAGGCGTCGGAAGTTCAATCAATGGGAAAAGAGAGAAGATGCAAGTGAAAAGTGGCTGAGTCAGCTGTTTATTTAAAATCTCCCAAATAACAGCTAAAAGCAACCTCTCTCTCTCTCTCTGTTTTTCCATTATGGATCTGGCAGGAATTTACTAATCAGCTGAAGACCACAATTGACGAGGGCAATCATGCCAGACAACTGTCATTTCTTTTCCTGACATGGTATTTTGATAAGACTATTTCAGAGGAATGCTGTAGACATGGGATACCTAGATTTCAGCAAAGTGCATGACAAAGTCTTTCATGCTGTGAAGACAAAATGGAGAGAAGTAGGCCATAGGCTATCAGACAGTACAGGGAGGTGGATCTAGCACTGGATTAATGATAATTAATGACAAGCATCCCAGAGATCGATACTTGGTTTTACTCTTCATTTGCCACCCGGCCGCACTCCTCTCCGCCATGCCCCTCATTCTGTTCTCCCCCTTTCTCCACCTTGCTTTTCTGCTTCCTTTTGGACACTGTGATCCTCCACTAGACTGTAAACTCCTTGAGGGCAGGGTCTTTGCCTTTATTTGTATTCCCCAGAGTTTATCAGAGTGCCTGGTACATTTAATAAATGTTTATGGACATTATTCTATTCAATATTTTTTCAGTGATTTGGACAAAGACATACAGAGCGTACTTATCAAATCTGAAGATGGCACAAAGCTGAGAGATAAAGCTAATACTGTGGGTAACAACTAGGATTCAAAGAGAGCTCAACATGTTAAACCAGTGGGCCACATCTCATAAGGAAATGAAATAAGAAGAAATGTAAAGTTCTATATTTTTGTTCGCAAAATAAAGTCCCTAAGTAAAGAACAGTAGTACGACAGAGACATGAAAAGTGGGGGGGACTATGTCTAGAAATGACTACAAATGACATCAATTTTAAATAATGATACCAAAATTTTAGAAAACGTGATATGTGCGGATGCGATATGGATCGACAGTACGAAATACCAGTCAAATTCTCTTTAGGCTGCATTAGAAGAAGCCAGCGTCTAGAATAAGGAGGCCACAGGCCTTCTGTACTTATCCTGAGGGCTGGGGACAGGGGGAGGAGAACACATGGATCAGAACACATCTGGAATCTTGTATTCATTCTGGGCACCTTAGCCAGAAAAGAGCACTGATAAATTGCAGGGCATTCCGATGAAAGTTAGCAGGATAGTAAGGGGACTGAGGTCGACATTGTCTAAAGATTCTCTGAAGGAAATCAGCTTGTAGATGGCTATTGTACAGAAAAGGGATCAGACTCGTAAGATTTGGCATCAAAGAGCAGACCTAAGAGCACTGGGTGGAAGCTGTAGAGAGGTAGATTTGGGCTCAATGTAAGTAAAAAGTTCCCAATAATGAGAACTGTTAAAAACTGAATGGGCTATTTCAGGAGGTGGTGGATTCTGTCACAACAAGATGTCTTCAAGCTGAGTCTGCAATCAATGAACAGGTACTTATCTGATAATAGCCAAAAAACATGGGCAATCTGTTTCACAGGTTCAAGAAAGTTTCCCTACCAATAGATGTTGGGGCATACTTTCAAATCATCTCTGTAACAAAATAGCTAAGTAAGAAAGAAATGAGTTCTAAGGAATTGGATTCCCCTTAAGCTTCTATTCTTCCCTACTCAAGTAAAGTTATAAATCTAAATACAGGAAAGGTACTGGTGGGTGTTTTCTACTTTTTTTTTTTTTTTTTGCTTTTTGGAGGGGGGAAGGTAGGCAATTGGGGTTAAGTGATTTGCCCAAGGTCACATGGCTAGCTTTGTGTTAAGTATCTGAGGTTGGATTTGAACTCAGGTCCTCCTGACTCTAGGGCTGGAGCTCTATTCACTGCACCACCTAGCCACCCCTGGGTGTTTTCTAATAGCTGCCTGTGGCTAATGTTGGGATAAGCCTGTTAGTGAATGTCGGCTATAAAACATACAGAAAGTGCCAAAGAGATCTGTCATAACTTACCTGAACCTTTTTCACCAATCCCTTTCTTTTCAGTCTACAGTCTCTGAAAGTTTCTGGAAGAGTCTGCAGAAATATAAAGTAATAGATGAATAATCCTCCACAAAATCACCACAAGAAATAATATTCTACCTGAAAACAACTACTATGGATTTTGAAGTTGAGTGGGACGGTGGAGAGAGCACCAGCTCCAAAGTCCGAGGGCTCCGAGTTCAAGTTCCACTTTAGATGATGACACTGGCAAGTCTCTTTACCTCCTCCACCTCCGTTTTCCCATCTGCAAAATGAGGGGGTCGGAATAGTTGGTCTCTGAGGTTTCTTCTCACTCCAGACTTAGGATCTTACAATCCATTCTTAATAAGCCCAGTTGACGTTAATGTTAAGAGTCTGCCGCTTCACGAGATGAGGGCTCTCTCCACAAATACAAATGCAAACATCTATAGCCTCCAAAAGTTGCCTGTGTCTGTGCACATTAGCGCTGGACGCTCCATCCGCACAACACCCCCTTCTCTTGCTCTGCCTGTACTGCATAGGCACACCCTGCTAACATCTGCCATCTCAGCCTATTAATGTTTTAACACTCCATTCAACGTTACACACACACACACACACACACACACACACACACACACACCCCACTCCCTTCTCTTGCTTTGCCTGTACTGTATAGGCACACCCGCTTTATCTTGACAACTCCGCTGTGCGCTCCGGGAAGGCAGGAGCTCTCCATTCAACGTTACACACACACACACACACACACACACACACACACACACACACACCCCACTCCCTTCTCTTGTTTTGCCTGTAGTGTATAGGCACACCCGCTTTATCTTGACAGCTCCGCTGTGCGCTCCAGGAGGGCAGGAGCACTCCATTCAACGTTACACACACACATACACACACACACACACACACACACACACTGCACCTAGAGCTATTCTAGGCTACTGCAGAATTATTCTCTGGGATTCCAAGTCACCACCACGACCTGCCTGAAAGAACAGACTGTGAGTGTCAGAGCTGTGAGAAAAGAGTGAGAACGAGCAAACAGTTCCTGGAGTAGACAGAGCAGGAGCCCTACTGACAGAGCCCTGAGCCGGGCCCCAGGGGCAGCATGCTGCTGCACACAGCAGGACAACCATCAGATACTACGCTGACTCGGGAGTGAGCTCACTTTCCTAAGCCAATCACTTCCTTGGACCGTCTGATGTTTTCCTTTTAAAATCTATGCATTTCCTGGCTCCAGACCGTTTGCCCAGTTAAAGTCCTATTATATTTTCTTACATTCTTGTTTCTGTGTCTTCTTGGTTCTTGACTGCCTACCTGGAATCAATATACTGTCTTACTTTTTCTCAATGAGGCCTAAGCATTTTGGGTTAGAATGGGCCTTAAAGATGACCTAGTCCAACATCTTAACTTTACAAGGAAGGAGTCTACGGACACATAGAGGCTCTCTGGGATCTATGTGCACCCCAACTCTGGGTTATTCTTCTGGGTCCAGACCTCTGGTTCTACCTTAACCAATGGCTCCTAGCGTTGCTTTGGCTTGGGTCACTCCCATATCTGGCCTCTAATTTTCTGCTCCAGGCCTTATCTTAAATCTACCAGGTCCTGTATTATTATTATTGCCACCATTCACTGCCATGCCTCATCTTGATGCTGACAAGCAGAAAAGAGAATATCCTTTCTTCATCCCTGTGAGATGATGAGGGCCTGACGCAGGATGACAGCCCAAAGAATAGAGAAAAGAAGGGGTAGAAATGGTAAGGTTTTGGCCAGCGACCGAATGTGTAGGGTGAAAAAGGGAAAGTCAAGTTTGAGTCTGAGGTTCTAAATCTGGGTGACATCAAGGAAATAGGGACTTCAACAGAAATAGAGAAATCTGGAGGGCAGAAAAATGATGTTCTATTAGGGACATGTTAAGTAGGAGATTCCATCAGGCAGCTGGAACTGTAGTTAGGAGAGATACAGGCTGAGTATATAGATTTGAGAGTCACCTATAGAAAGATGATAATTGAACTGGTGAGAACTATGACAGAACACCAGGTGGGAATAGTATAGAATGAGAAGGGAAAGGAAAAGAACGGAAGAGATGGGACAGAAGGGAATCTTAAGAGACGCTCAGATTTGTAGAGAAGGAAATAGGTGATAAGATGGCAGAGAAGACTAAAAAAGCACTGTAGTCCAGAAAAAAAAAATCCATTTTTCCCCTGGCCTAGTCTTTAGCTATACCCCATCCTTCTACCTGATACCACCTTCCTTCTGCCCTGCTTCTTCTCCATCCAGAATCTTCTGTTCCAGGCTAGAAATTTACAGTTGTCTAGCTAGATTGTTGTCAACCTCCCTGTGACTTCAAGCCTGGGAAATGAATCAGACCCACTGTCTGTAACTGCCATCCCACAACCCTCCCACAACTCTCTTCCCCCTAAAAAAATAAGAGCCCTTCCTTGTAACAAATGAGTACAGTCAAGCAAAACAGATTCACACGTGGGTTATGTCTGAAGATGGGTGACTCATTCTGCGGCTACCATCCTCTATCTCTCTTACAAGAGGCGTGGACAAAGCTTCATCATCTGTTTTCTGCCTTGAAAACTCTGAAATCTTTTAAAGTGATTTTCTTTTAAAGTACTGTAGTTATTGGGGGTGGCTAAGTGGCACAGTGAATAGAGCACTGGCCCTGGAGTCAGGAAGTCCTGAATTCAAATCCAGCCTCAGACACTTACACACACACACACACACACACACACACACACACACATACACACAAAAACTAGTCGTGTGACCTTGGGCAAGTCACTTACCCCTCCAAAAAACAAAAAAAAAAAGGTAAAAAGTACAGTATTGAATGAATTGTTCTCTTGATTCTGCTCCCTTCATTCTTCATCAGTTCATACAAGTCTTCCCAGATCACTCTGAGTCTGACCCTTTCAATATTTCTTATAGTACAATAATGTTCCATGACATTCATATAACATTCTTCGTTCAGCTATTCTCTAATATTTTCTATTTTTTTTTTCATTTTGGGGGGGTTACAACAAAAAGTGTCACTACAAATACATATCTGCTCAGTCATTGCCCATTATATTTCTGGGTTTTTCATACAATAAAAAGAGCTGCTATAACTTTCTGTACATCTGGGTCCCTTCCCTCTGTCTTTGACCCCTTTGGAATACAGGCCCAGTAACGATATCACTGGATCAAAGAGTCTGCATTCTTTAAGGAATCTGAGAGTACAGCTTCAAGTGCTTTCCAGAAAGGCTGAAGCAGTCCATAGCTCCACCAGCGTGAGAGTGCCAGACCTCCCACAGCCCCTCCAACAACTGTCATTCCCCACTCGTGTAATTTTTGCCAATCTAACTGATGACGTAGAACCTCAGAAACGTTTAATTTGCATTTCTCTTATTATTTGTGATTTGGAACGTTTTCATTTGATTATTTATAGCTTTCATTTCTTCTTTTGAAAATTGTCAATTCATAACCTCTGGTCGTTTATCATCGGTGAATGGCTTTTCTTTTTTTACTTATTTATATCAATTCTCTACATATCTTAAATAGCAGACCCTTATCAGAAAAATTTGCTCCAAAGAGTTTTCTTCTCAGTCCTCCATTTTCTTTCTAATTCTAACTGCATCACTAACTGGTGCTACAAAAACTTTTCAACTTCATGTAATAACACTGTCCATTTTATCCCTGCCCCTGGGGTTAAAATTCTTCCACATGTGTAGCTCTGGAACACATGTCCTTCCTTTCTCTGATGTGCTTACGACATGCTTTTGATATCTAGGTCATGTGGTATGTACTACTGTGTAGCCCTCTGTCGCCTCTCCCTGCATTTACATACAGGGAAAGCATTGGTAAATATGAAACGAATTCTTTATGTCTGGCCCCTCTCCTGGTTCTCTTCTCTACTTCATCCTGTTCACATCTCTGGCTGCTTGCTCATCTTGCCAGGAACTAGCCCGTGCCCTGCTCTCTGCTCCCTTTTACTCCCATCGCTTTAGCGCTGCATCTCTTTTCACCGACACTTCCCAAGTAATTCTAGTTTTGATCTCTAGACCCTCAAACTATCAATGCAAAGTATACTCTGACCATGGCTGGTTCTAGACCCCAGACTGCTTTGGTTGGTCATTTACTATCCACATTCCACCACTGTGTGGCAGAATGACAGAATGGATCTTAGAGATAGCTGGGGCTGGGGATGGGGATGGGGATGGGAGTGGGGGGGGGGGGGGGAAGGAGAGAGGTTAGTTAATGGCAGAGCCAGAACAAAAACCCGGGTCTTTGGGGTTCTAGAAGTCTAGGATCTTTCTACTCTTCTGTTCTTCCTTTCCAGACTACAGAAATGGTCCCTTGTCTAAGGAGACCTCTTGATTCCAAATTTGACATCTCTAGAACTCAGGCCCTTTCCTTAAAACCTTGATTACCTGTAATGCTGTCAGGACTGAAACGTTTTGATTATTTAATTTTGCAGTTAAATGTGGCAAAAGCAGAAAAACCCTTTTATTTATAAAATATATTATTATAGTTACTATTCCTTATTAAATATTAACCTTAGTGCTGATGCTAATAAAACCAATATTTCTACAGTACTACAAGGTTCACAAAGCACTTCCTAAGAATAACCCCATTAGGGAAGTAGAGGCAGGCGTCATTATCCCCATCTTCCAGATGAAAAAACTGAGGCACAAGAAGTGACTAGTAAGTGCTGAAGCTGTAATGTGAAGACCCCTGGGCTCTCTTCTCTGTCCAGGGCTCATTCTCTTTTCTTGCCATAGGACCATAACTTTAGAATTGGATAGGACCACAGAGACCATCTAATCCAATCTCATACAATAGAGCAGGAAGCTGAAGGTCAGAAAGGTGGATTTGCCCAAGGTCGCACAGTAGTTCCTAGAAGAATTCGAATGGCTGGAGAAAAGACCAGAGTTTGGTTAGGCTGGAGACGGAAGATCAGCCAATGAGCCGACAGAGAGCTGACGCGGCCATTTCTGCATCTTTTCTCTTCCATCCTTGCAGCTGATTATGTCTTGAAGCATTTTAGGTAACTAGTATTTAGATGACCTCAGCCAAGAAAGTCAGAAATTTGGCTAGACAGAGAACAACTGTCACCCTATTTTATGTTAAATTGAAAATTGTATCATTTTACGAGTCAAGCATGAATTAGTTTTACCAGACCTGCAGCTCCAAACTTGAGTGTTTAGGCTGGAGCATGTCATGTTCTGGGGCGGAGTTGTCAAATATGTGGTTCCAAGTCAATCCTGAACCAGATTAGAATGTAATTGGGAAATATTTAATAAAATAAAGATACAATAAAACATTTGAAAACCAAGTTGACTTGCGACCCAAAGGGATCCTTATGGACAGAATAGTGGTCCCCATTTCTACTCGAGTTTGACGCCACTGAGCTAGGTGACACCAGTTACTGACAGCGTTAGGAATGCTGCAGGTCAACTCTAACAGCTATTAAAAAATAAAGTTTTATTGATGCATTTTGTTCTTATAAACAAGAGTCTCTTCCAGCTTTGAAATGCTGTGATTTCATTGCTTCTTAGAAAGTTCATCTCATGGCAGTTGGAGAAGGGAAGGGAAAGTGGGACAAAAATCATTTCCATTGCTCAGTGACCGTCTTCTCTAAGTTTTACAATGAAGCACCAGAGAATCACAGCTCCAGACACAGAAGGGCCCTCAGAAATTCCAAGCATCTCATTTTAAAGAGGAAGAAACAGTTCAAATCCATCCTCCAGCTGCTGCATTACCTCTTCTGGACAGACCCTCGCACATCATTACTTTACTGATGCCATTTTTATATGGAAAAACCCTGGCAATTCTTCCACTCAGAAAGCTTCTTTCTCTCTGATAATGGATATTGTAGATACTCTTACAGTATCTTACAGTTCTTAGAAACTTTTCTTTTTTACCCAGAGTCATTCACAGCCTGAAAGCGAATGAGGATGGACACATGCCCACAACACTTCAGTAGACATATACCTAATATAACGAGATCATTTTTGCTTGCATGAAGTCAAGAAAGGAAGTAATTTGTTAGAAAAATCAGAAATCCAAGATCATAGATTCAGAGCTGGCAGAGATCTAAACATTCATCTCACATAACCTCTTTGTTTCAGCCAGAGAAGCAGACTGAGTGATTCGTCCATGATCATACAGGTATTAAGTGGCAGAGTTCAGATTTAGGCCCATGATCCCCCGGGCTCCAAATCTAGAAGCAGCCAGGTGGCTCAGTGGAGAGAGCACTGGGCTTGAAGCTAGGAAGACCTGAGTTCAAATCTGACCTCAGACCCCTATTAGCTGTGTGACCTTAGGTAAGCCACTTAATCTCCTGGAGAAGGAAACAGCCAATCACTCTAATATCTTTGCCATGAAAACCCCATGTACAACACTGGCATGCTGGAGTCTATGGGATCATAAAGAGCCAGGCACAACTGAAAAGGTGAACGACCGCCACCGCCATGTCTGGCTCTACACCTAGCGGTTTTTCCTACTGCTTTAGTCTGCATTTCATAGCGGGAAGAGACAAGGGACTTTTCAACACCTGCCATAGATATGCCCTTGGAGAAATGGGCTTCCTCCGAAGACGGAAGAAATGATCAAGTGCTTTGTAAACCTTCAAGTACCATATAAATATCTCCAAGCATGATTATTATTACTTCTGGCAACTGATAACAGTCGTTATTTTAATAGGTGTCAGCTGGTGGCCAGCCCCTGGGGGAGTCAGGGAGTGAGGTCGAGCACAGAACAGCCATTATTTGACTCCAAGACTGACCTGAGATTCTCAGCCAGAGACTAGACCCAAATAACCATATGACCATATGGAGGAAAGACCTGGTCGATGCCTTGAAGTATTAGTAAGGCCACCACCATAGCTGACTTGCCCATGATGAACAACTCTAGAACAATGAGGAAGTCCACTCTTCTAATGACAGAAAGGATACCTACCGGCGGGTATCCAGGTGAAACGGTTTCTGTCACTTTGGGACATAGGCAGCAACGGAAGAGAGTTGGACAGAAGGGAGTCGAGGACTGGAAGTCCTGCTCAGCAAGAGGGGCCTGGCAATTGTAAGTCTACAAAGGCAGAGAAGGGATCAAGGTATGGGAACCTGAACCTTGGGGCATGGGAACCTTTACGGGCATTCTGATAGTTGGTGAGCATGAGGAGGTATAAGTTGGATTACAACTTATTCCAGTGCAAAAGGCGGTTGATGGGACAACAGCCACGGTCATGTGCAGACTCATCTTTGAAAGCTCCTGATTTTGAATATAATTTTTGAGGGACTCTAAAAACAACCCACAAAAAAGATCATCTCAGAAAAAAAACCCTTCTCTAGCCCTTTAATTGGACCTTCCCTCTTGTCTGCAAAAATGTTTGCAATTGTAAGCAGCAAGTGTAGCTTCAGGTTTGCACAAGAACTCGATAACTGAGCTTTGTGATTCACACTGACAATGGGGTGTGGGATACAGACCTAGGACAGGGAGTGAGGGGCAGGAGGATGGAGATGAGCTTTGTAGCCTTGCTACTCATCCCTGGATGCATTCATTATGGGTTTACACTCCTATGTCCAGGGAAGAGACAAGACAGGGAAAAAAATAAAATTTTAGAGCTGTAAGGGACCTTAGCCCCCTTGATGAATAATAAGGATGAGGGAGAGGGTGGAGGAAAAAGGTATTTCCTTAGTACTGTTTGTGTCTCGACACAACTCACATCTTTTGTCCTATAAGCCTAGAAAATCAAGAACATCTCGCATATGTTGTCTCATGTAGAAAAACAGGCATTATCAAAGTATTACTGGGAAACACAAGTCAAAAATACGTCTCTAAGAATATTCACTCTGCTTATGTAACTATTTACTCACTAATGAATCAATCTGTTCCAAGATCTTCATAAACTGCTCAACAGTTCCTTTTACTCTCTTGTCAAGTTTGTTGAGAGCTTCAGCTCGCAAGTCCTTGGCTAGAAAACCCTGCATGGAGAAATATGTTATTCCTAGGGATTTGCATGACTGTTTTAAATACACCATAGCCGGACAAGTCACGGTGCCAAGTGAAAGCAGGTAACACTGGGCCTGATAAGAATCACTGAAGACAAAACTGTACAACAGCACCCTTCATCTGACCCCAGAGCCTCTTAACGCCAAGATCAGTGAAGCCAGCATCGAACCAGCCCCAAGGAACTAAAGGCTGAGAAACGGGCACAATCCTTTGTATCTCAGAATCCTTCAAGTTTCAAACAGTGAGGCTACAGACTGGTCTGTAGGATGGAACGTCCAGGACAGACAACGGTTGACATCTGATTTGTCAGGGTGACTTTGGGATCTCCGTGATGACACTGGCCCAGTAGACAGAGTGTTAGACCAAAGGTCAGAAAGACCTATGAGTCAAATCCTCCCTCTAATATTTACTAGCTATGTGGAAACTCTGAGTCTCAGTTTTCTTGTCCATAAGAAGGGATAAATAGTAACTATAGCACCAACCTCACTGAATAGTTTTAAGGATCCTAAGAGATAATAGATGTTACGCATGCTATCACTTGATATTATTATTAAACAAGTATATTATATAAACATCAGGAGTGAAGATTAGTGTTCATTTCAATGACACGTGCTGGACTGACACCCTCACTAAGTGAGTAAATCGCTCAATAATGATTTGGTCATAGAAGTGATAGTGACCAGGCCTGCTCCCCGCCCACCATGTTTTCTCTACGAAGGCAGCGAGCTGGTGTAGGGGCTAGAGAGCTGGACTTGGAGTCAAGAAGACCTGAGTTTGAATCCTATCTCAGATGCTTATTAGCTGCATGACCCTGGGCAAGTACCTTGACTGCTCTCAGAATCAAATGAGGCAACATGGGGAGTTCTTCACAAACCCTAAAACTCTACAGAGATGGTAGCTGTTATCATTAGCTGGACTGACCTCTCCACCCTGTCACAGGTAATATGGATCTCAACTCTAGGCCCCTTGGCTCTAACACATGATCTTTTTCTGGGGCCTCAACCTCCCCCAACAAATAATTCCTTCCCCTTCCTACTCCCTTTTGCCCCTCTTCCTTTGATTCCTCCTTGTGTGCTGTCTTCCTCCATTAGACTACAACCTCTTTGGGTGTGAGACTGTCTTACTCTCTAGGGTTGTATCTCCAAAACTTAGCACAGGGCCTGGTGCATAATAAGGGCTTAATACATGCTTTTTCTTTTTAATCTATCTGTCTATCTATCTATCTATCTATCTGTCTATCTATCTATCCATCTATCTATCTATCTATCCATCCATCCATCCACCCATCCATCCATCCATCCATCTATCTAATAACATCCAGTTTTTTACAGAAATTGTCAGAGTGGCCCAGTGTAATGGAAAGTGCACTGAAGCGATTACCCAAACCTCTGTGCTGATCTCCAGTCTTGGTTCTCCAACTGCCTGTTAGAGCTCTCAGACTGGATGGTCAGTAGACATCTTCCACTCAATATGTCTAAAGCAGAACTTATTATTTTTACCACTAAACCATCCCTCCCTCTCACTTTCCCTATTACTGTAAAGGATAGCACCATCCTCCCAGTCCCTCAGACTTGTGACCCAGAAATCATCCTGGATTCCTCAGTATCTTTCTCACTTCCCACAGCCACTCTGTTGCCAAGGCCTATCAATTTTACCTTGGCAACATCTCTGGAACATGCCCCCTTCTCTCCTCTGACATTGCCACTACCTTGGTGAAAGCTCTCATGTCAAGTCTGGACTACTGCAGTACTCTGCTGGGGGGGTCTGCCTGACTCAAGTCTCTCCCTGTTCCAATCCATTTTCCATTCAGCTACTAAAGTGGCTTTCCTACCCTGCTGCCCACCCACCCTCTTTCTTAACACCATCCCCATCTCCTACCCCACTCCGGTGGCTCCCTATCACCTCTAGGATCAAATACAAAATATTCTTTTTAGTATTCAAGCCTTTCATAACCCAGCCCCCTCCTACCTTTCCAGTCTTGTTACACCTTACTCTTTGCCAGGTAGTAACTTCCATCTAGTAACACTGGCCTCAGGGCTGTTTCACAAATAGGACACTCCATCTCTCAGCTCCCAGCATTCTCTCTGGCTGTCCCCCATGCCTGGAATGCTCTCCCTCCTCCACTCTGGCTCCTAACTTCCCTGGCTGCCTTAAATCTCAGCTAAAATCCCAACAGGAAATCTTTCCCAATCTACTTTAATTCCAGTGCCTCTCTCTGTTAATTATTTCTTATGGTTCCTGTACATAGCTTGTTTGTATATATTTGCCTACATGTTCTCTCCTCCATTAGACTGTGAGCTCTTTGAGGGCAAGGACTCTCTTTTGCCTCCTTTTGTATCCCCAGCATTTGGCACAGTGCCTGGTACATGACAGGTATTTAGATGGATTTTACAAGTGCAGAAATTGAGAGCTACACAGGTTAAGTAACGTGTCTAAGTTACAGGACATAAACCTAGATTTTCTGATGCGAGACTCATCCTCCTTTCCCTGCAGCACTTGACTGACTGGGGGATGTTTTAGCCTGAAGAAGAGAGAATTTAGGTTAGTCATCATACCTGTTTATAGATATGTGAAATTTTGTCAAATGGAAAAGGGGTTAGGTGGCCCAAGAAGGTACAGCCAGGGCAAACGCATGCAAGATATAGGGAAGAATATTTTTTCTTAATACAAGGAAGAATTTCCTGACAACTACAACCTTTAAGGACCCTTCCAAGGTCCTTCTGTGAATTAGGGCTGTTTGAAAATGAAGTGAGCTGCCTTATGAGAAAGTGAGCTCCCTGTGACTGCATGTGCTCAAGCAGAGGTGAAAAGATGATCTGTCTGGAATGGGAGCCACAGAGGGTAAATGTTTGCATTAAATTGCCTCCTTTCCAATTTAAGATACTCTTATTCTGTCAAATACGTGACACTCTCTGCAATGTGAGCCTTTGAATTCTAGGTGGCGCCAAAGTCTGCTACATTTCTACTCCTTCACCAAGAGCTGTTATTACCTAGTGTGGTTATTTTATTTTATTTTATTTTGCTTTTTGGAGGGCAACTGGAGTTAAGTGGGGTTAGGGGCCCCTGTGATCTGGAAAATATGTACAGAATTTTTGGGCTCTCCCTTGGTATCAGAGAAGAAGTGTGTATATTTATGGTATTAAAAGCTAAAATGTGTCGATATTATAGAAACACATATATCTGATGCATTTCTGAGTTTCTAAACATTTCTGTGTCTTCTATTGGCTTTTGTGTGTGGTCTGTGGCTTCCACAAAACTCCACAAACTTTCCCATTTAATTTTTCATGCTGACCTGCAATATATTGAAACCACAACGGGGAAAGTTACAACGTAGAAGGAATAACTATAAACTCAATCTCATCTAGGAGTGCAGACTTCCAAGGCAGCCACCCCGCCGTGTTTTATCTGCCTACCTGCTTGGTACCTGGGAATTTTTACTTTTCACTAAGTCTATCTTTGGATAGTACTCCTCAGAACTGGTCCACCTGAAAACTGAACCTTCTCTTGTAACGATGAAAAGCAGTTAAGCAAAACCCCATATGGTGAACAAATCTAATGACGCAGATGACATTGCACCCTAAGAATTCTCTTCCTGCTGAAAAGAGGGAGGTATATTTCATCAACCCCTTCGTTTTTCAAAAAAGAACTCTGAGAAAGGTAAAGTAACTTGCCCAAGGTCCTACAACTAGTTAGTAGCAGAGCTTGGAGATAAGAATGAGTCTCTTTGACTTGATACCATGTGACTCCTTTACCATATCTACTTCATAGACTTATGAGGACCTTGTGAGATAACATATCAAAGTACTTTATCAATGATAAAGCCCTACGTGAAGGTAAATGTTATTTTCATGACTGGTAGCAATGATTTGATTTGGAGAAGAACTGGAGTCACAAGAAGGGTAGTTTCCCCACCTCAGCTTTCCTTCTCTCAACCACAAGAGCCTTGTATGGAATTTCTAGAGAGGGGGAGATACAGTCACCATTAATATTTCTGCTCCTCCTTCTACTGCTCCTGCTCCTCCTTTGCCTAATGGAAACTAAAGCCCATGAGCACAAGCTTCGCTTCAACAGTTTATTCACCCTCTCTTCTATCTTCAATCTCTCCTTCCCTGGCTCATTTCCCTCTGCCTAAAAGTATCTTTTCCTAAAACCTTCTACTTCCCCAAGCTAATGTTAATGTCTCACTCTCATGGGCAAACTTCTCAAAAGTGTAGTCTCTGACCCCCTCTTTACCACCTCCCCACTCATTCTTCAGAAAACTTCTTTGAAATGGTGTCTGACGCAACCCGAGGTCACCAGGGACTTCCTTGATTCAATGATCTTTTTTTCAGTTCTTATCCTCCTTGATCTTCCTACAACTTCTGACACTACTGACCCAACTTTGTCTTGAACATTTCTTATTCCTTGGGTTCTAAGGCACTATGCCCCTTCCTCTTGGAGCCCCCCTCTTCTTCTCCTACATTCTAAATGTGGACATTCACTTCTCTACACCTGTTTCCTGACCTACGAACTGAGAAGTTGGACTTGATGATCCCTAAGTGATGTTGTTGGCCAGTCGTGTCCAACTCTTTGTGAGCCAGTGGACCATTATGTCCATGGAGTTTTCTTGGCAAAGATACTGGAGTGGTTTGCCATTTTCTTCTCCAGCGGATTAAGGCAAACAGAGGTTAAGTGACTTGCCCAGGGTTACACAGCTAGTAAGTATCTGAGGCTGGATTTGAACTCAGGTCTTCCTGATTCAAGGTCTAGCACTCTATCCACTGTGTCACCTAGATGCCTCCTACTCTAACATCATATGATTATTTAAATAACTACTCCCAGCCCTAACTACCTTTCTCTGGGTCTCATTTCCTCTTCCCACAAGTCATAATGACATCTCAACAAGTGTCTGATAGATTTTCACAGAATCCCAGAATTTCCGAGTTGTAAGGGAACTCAAACAACCAAGGGGATCAGGAAAGACTTCTGGCTGGAGATGGCCCATGAGCTGAGGCTTGGAAAAAGCTAGGTATTCTAAGAGACGGAGGATAGAGAAGAAGTGCATTCCAGTTTGTGGAATAACCAATGCAAAGGCAAGGGGGTAAGAGACAGAACACCAAGTTTGGGGAACATAGTGTATGGTAGAAGATGGGGGGAGGGAAAGAGAAAGAATGAGTAATTAAGGAGCCAGATGATGAAGAGTTTGCAACGCCAAGCTAGGGAACCTATATTTTATCCTGGAGGAAATAGGGAGCCATTAAAGGTTCCAGAGCCAGAGAGTGACAAGGCCAGCCCTATGCTTTAAGAAGATTATGTTGGGGGGCGGCTAGGTGGTGCAGTGAACAGGGCACTGGCCCTGGAGTTAGGAGGACCTGAGTTCAAATCCAGCCTCAGACACTTACCACAAAAACTAGCTGTGTGACCTTGGGCAAGTCACTTAACCCCCAACTGCCCTCCAAAAAGCAAGAAAAAGAAGATTATGTTGGAAGCTATATCAAAGATGATTAGAGAAGGGAGAAACTGGAAGCTCGGATGTCAATAGTAAAGAGCCAATGGGTCTCTGACCTGGGGTGAGTAGGGGAGGGGTGGCCACGTGAGTAGAGAAATAGGGATGGTGTCAAGAGATACTGGAGTAGGAGAATCAACAAGACTTGGCCACTGTTGGGGTGTCAGGGGGAAGGAGTAGGAAAGCCAGGACAATTCTGAGGTTTCAAATCTGGATGACTGGGAAGACGATAGTGTCCTCAATGGAGAGACAGAAATTAGGAGAAATCTTGTTTGGGGTACAGATAATAAATCCTGTCTGGACTTACTCGGTTTGAGATTCTTATGGGACTTCTACGTTGAAATGTCCAATTGACAGCTGGTGAGGCAGGACCAGAATTTGGGAAAGTAACTAGGGCTGGATCTCTAGGTCTGAGAGCTGTTGGCAGAGTGAGAATAACTGAAGTACTAGAGGAAGTATATCATGGAAAAGAGGTGTATCAAGGGAAATAATAGGGCAGATTTTACCATCCTGAGATTGCCTCCCCTAAGGATACTGGTCAGGACACAGGCAAGAAAAAAATGGGGGTTTAAAGGTTTGTTCCAAGAGGTTCCATAAGACCTAGTGCTTTGCTCCAGAACCATCAAAGTCGACCTTTAGGGTTTCTCCCTCTCCTTGGGGGAGGGGGGGAAGGAGGATGGACATAGAGAAGAAAAACCCTACTGAACTCCCCCCAGAGAATATTTTGCCTGTAATTGCTCAGGTCCGGGCAATTCCACAAATTGACTCCCCAGCTCCCACTCTTCCATCACCCTGAAATATGTGTCCCTCCACTCAAGGTTCTATGCCCTCACAGTGTTTTACCTCAGGACCCTGAGACGGCCTCTACCTTTTGGCAGCTGTGATGTTAAGTCTCTCAGAGACTGATATTCCCATTCCACGTGTCTTCCTTAAAAGAAATGTTCCCCAATCCAATACTGGTAAAAGCTTTGAGAGTGTGCCCTGCCCAGAAAAGAAGCCCTTCCTTGTTTTAAGGTTGAAAATTAGTTAAACTCCATTAATAATAAACAATCAAGGGGTTGCAGGGAAAAAAAATCATCATTTAACATAAGAAGAAATAACATGATGTAAACACCAAATCTGGAATCAGAAAACTTGGGTTCAATTTCTACCTTCCTTTACTTGCTTGTTGTGTAACTTTGGGCAAGTTAATCCTATCTAATCCTAACCCTCGATTTCCTTGTCTGCACTGTCTCGTGGAGTTAATGTGAGGAGGAAATGAGATGACATTATATAAAGTGCTTTGTCACTGTAAAACCCGAGATAAATGTGAGTTATTATTAACTGTGTTCCTACTTGGATCTCAAGACAAAGCTGTGCAGTCTTTAAAGATGCTGAAAGGTCAAATACTGGAAGCTTAAAATACTTTGGCCACATAATGAGAAGATAGGACTCAGTGGAAAAGCCCCTGATGTTGGGAAAGAGTGAAGGTAAAAGGACAAGTGGACGGCAGAGGGTGAGACGGATGGAGAATGTCATGGAAACAACAAACATGAGCCTGGACAGAGCTCAGGAGATAGTGGGGGCTAGAAAGGGCCAGCAGGCTATGGTCCATGGAGTCACAAAGGGTAGGATATGACTAAAGACTCAACAACAACAACAACAAAAAGTCCAGACAAATCAGAATAAAAAGCAAAATGACTCTCACTTACTGGAATTCTTCAATCATTCAGTTTTGATTATTACAGACTCTAGGCACCCAAACAATAACAGTCTGACAGCACAGAATTCTGTGGGAGGTTTGCGAAATCTGACTGATTGTTTCCCAAGCAATTTTGTCTAAAACATGTCAATTGGGCTGCAACTAGTTTCGGAAACAGAACTCAAACAATGTAAAAAGTCACTGATACAATCTAACCATAAAGATGTTTTTCTCTCTCTCTCTCTCTCTCTCTCTCTCTCTCTCTCTCTCTCTCTCTCCTTCTCTCTGTCTTTTCTCTCCTTTCTGTTTCTTCTTTCTCTTCTCTTTCCTTCTCTCTCCTCCCTTTCTTCTCTCTCTCTCTCTCCCCCTTTGCTCTCTTCTCTCTTTACTCTCTCATCTCTCTCCCTCTCTCTCCTCTCTCTCTCTTCTTTCTCTTCTCCTTTCTCTCCCTCTCCTCTCTCTCTTCTCTCCCTCCCCTCCCCTCTTTCTCTCTCTCCCCCCTCACTCCCCATGAAATGTGGCTTGCTAACAGAAAGATTTGGCAATGTAAGGATTAGTACATCAATAGATCAAGGCTCTGTGATGTCTGGATGTAGGGATTCTTTGCACTGATGCAGACAGCAATCTTGTCTCTAAGTCTTAGAGGGTTGCCTGAAGTTAAGAGAGGTTAAGTAACTTGCCCATAATCACATAGCTAGCAAGTGTCTAAACTTGATCCTCCCAATTCCAAGTCTGGCCATCTAACTATTATGCCATGCTGTCTCTTTAAAGCAGAAAAGTGTGTGTCTGTGCATGAGTGTATATACACACATATATGCATATTTTCCCAATTTATCTTGTTTCTATCTTGTTTGTACATAATTTGTTCTGGTGTTGTCTCCCTGTTAGATTGTAAGCACCCTGAGAGCAGGAACTTTCTGCCTGAATCCCCAGAGCTGAGCACAATACCTGGCACACAGATGGATGTGCCTGTCAGGCACAACGTAACCCTTTATAGATAGATAGATTAATCTATAGATCAAAAGAGCTAAACCTAGATACAGAGATCTATAAATATAGACAGAGATCTATAAATTGATGAAGCACAATCTATAGATCCATCTACCTGTCTCTAAAACGTCAAGCTGTAATCCCAAAGGGCAATGGTGAAGCACGTGGTAGGTGGGAGTAGGCTACAACACATTACTGATGAAGAATTGTGCAAAGAACATCATCAATTTATACATCAATTTATGTTTATATATAAATATATTTAAAGGCTTGGTTAACTGGCAAAAAAAACAGTTCTAAGAAAATCCACAGTATGGATACTGAGAGACTTCTTTGCAATTCTTCTTGCCAAGACTGAGAAACTTCAGACAGACAGACCTGTCTGAGTGTTAAATGTACACACACAGTTGCCTAAAATGAAACTGGCCTTTGTATCTCACATACCACATCACACCACAGAGCACAACTGAATGCTGGCTGCACAAAACCAAAGACAAAAAACTTGTACTAAGAAAGGAGTTCAAAGCAAAATAACGTGGGAGATTTACCTTCTGGATACCTACAAGTTCTTCATTAACACCTACTAGTTGGTCAGCAATCTTCTCTACTGATTTCTCCAAGTCTCTTAACTTCTTTAATTCAGTCTCTTCCTCTGGACTGTTCTGAAAAATATTTAAGGAGAAATAAAATAATTCTCAAGGGCTGCATAGTTCACTGCAGGAACAATTCCAAGTGAGCCTGATCTAAACCACTGACTTTGTGGAGGGAGGAGGCCCCACTCTGTGGCCACTTTGGAAAAAATGAGTGTGAATGATGAAAAATGTGACATTTGGAATTCCATATGTGCAAAGATTTTGATCTCGAGAGGAGGTCAGGGAAATTTATAGAACATGTTTTAATCCAGGCCTGAACAATCTGTGGCCCACAAGCTGCTTGCAGCTTGCCAAATGATTTCCAGCAACCCATTAAAAAGGTAGAGGAAAACATCCTTTGTATGGAAAGGAAATCCTTTGGCATGCCGCAAGCAGCTGTGGACTCCTAAGTGGCCTGTAGGCCCCGGGTTGGACAGGCCTGATTTAACCTTCCTTGTACTAAAGCCTGGAGCAAATCTCCAGCAGGTATCCCATGTCCTTTCAGACCTGAGTAGCCGTCAGAATCTGGAGTTGTTTGTCAATAGAGAGCTGCTACTGGCACAAATAGACAACTTATGGACAAATGTATTTGTGCTTGTAATCATTCCTTCTAAAAATATTTATCATTTCTGTGTGTCCAGCACTAGAAAAGACAGAGAGATGAAATAAGACAAAGTGCTGCCTCAAGGGACTCAGTTCAACGGGGGGAAGAACACACAGATGTAAATACAAACCGGAATATGAGAAGTGCTTAGGGAAGAGTACAAAGCTACAGGAAATCAAACGAAGAAAAGAACCCTTCTGGCTGGGTGATCCCAGAAGACTCGGGTCATTTGTTAAATGGGCAGGATGTCAACAGATTCAGGCGCCGGAGGCCATGGAGGCAGAAGAGAGGAAAGGATAAGAGAGAATACTCTGGATAGAGATAGAGATGATATAGATATAGATAGACATCATTTATTTATTTATTGCTTTTTGGAGAGGGGAAGGTAGGGCCATTGGGTTAAGTGACTCGCCCAAGGTCACACAGCTAGCTTTGTGTTAAGTGTCTGAGGCGGGATTTGAACTCAGGTCCTCCTGACTCCAGGGCCAGTGCTCTACTTACTTCACCACCTAGCTGCCCCTTGATATATATATATATATATTTTTAGGGGAATTCTCCTAACAATTCTAGGCAGATAATTACCACGTCTCCCTTCTCTGCTTCTCCATCTTTATCCAATAGGAGATCTTCCTCTTTCTTCAGGAAATCTCCAATGAAATGTCCCACTATCTCTATTCCTAGATACAGTAGATCTCTGTCTTTACCGATACACATCACCACGACTTGTACCTAAAAGGTCTTACATGTTTCTCTATCTTTGATTCCTTTGTTTTGTGATTTCATCTGTGTGGGGAACACCTTGTGTGAAAACCCACCTATGCAGATTTCATACTTCTATCTAGAATTTGGGGAATCTTAGAGAGTGGCTTTGAGACACTGAAAAGTTACATGACTTGGCTGTAATCACATAGGTAGTAGGTATGTTCAGGGAGAAGACTTAAACCTATAGGAATCTTCCTACCTCCCAGGCCACCCCTCTCTCCACTATGCTTCCTTCTTTGTTAAGCTGTCCAAATTCATTCTGGACCAAGGTAATTCCACAACTAGACTATTATAACCTAGCATCTAGCATCCCTCTAGAGCAGCTGGGTGGCACAGTGATAGAGCACTGGGCTTGGAATCAGGAAGTCTCATCTTCCTGAGTTTACATCTGGACTCAGACATCACTAGCTGTGTGACCCTGGGCGAGTCACTGAACCTTGTCTGCCTCGGTTCCTTATCTGTAAAATGAGCTGGAGAAGGAAATGGCAAACCTCTCCAGTATCTCTGCCAAGAAAACCCCACATGGGTCACAAAGAGTCGGACACAACTGTAATGACCCAGCAACAACAACAAAGCATCTCTCTATTATATAGTCAAGGTCATTCTGTACGCTACAGCTAAAATAACTTTTCATTCCCAACATTCTGAGCATGCCACAATGCTCAAATCTTAGGGGATGCTTTGCTTATAGATGACTGCTGCAAAGGCCTCCTCAATACTATCTTCATCTCTACCTCTAATCAAGAGACAGAGTACAATGTTCTGAGACCTCAGAGTCCTGAATTTGAATCCTAGCTCTGACACTTACTTATTATATGATTTAGGCTATGTCACTAAAACCCTGTGTGCCTCAGTTTTCTCATCTATAAAATTACAGTAACCGGATATGTTCATCAGCCTGTGATCTTATTAACCCAGGCATTCTCACCAAAAGTACAGACAGAAACACATCCAAGTATTTTCAGCTTGTGTGACTCTCAACCGTGTCCTCCATCGGGGATCCACCTGACCTAATGAGAGCCTTCCTCCAGATGTGCCGACATATCCAAGCAGTACCGACCATTCCCGACCATCAATCAGCCCGCCTTCTTTCACAGTCATACATATCTCGAAGACTTCCTTTACACTGATTCTATTGCCCAATTCTTAATTAGTAATGTGCTACACACCTACCATGTGCCTCTCCCTTGCCCTTCAGGAATAAAATCACATTCATTCTTCAGATACTATATTTTTCTGTGATTCACACCCACAGAGCATCACCCAAATATACTAAACTCTAAAAGTTGGGGATGATTAAAGGGGCCAGGACCCGGGATTCTGTAATAGCGCGCTGATTCTTGGGCCATTAAACGCGCTGCGTCTCAAGAACCATGCCGCCCTCTTATTCTAGTTAATTCTGGGCACAGTCTCATCACCCATCTGCATTTCATACTGATGAACCAGCTCTGAGAGTCTGTCTCAGACAGCCCAACTGAATGGACTGTCCATTCAACTATACATACGATTTTGGACAACGAACAGTCTCCATTCAGTTAGTTTTTCCTGATGGATGGGTAGCCTGAGCTCTTCTGAGTGAACATGGCCCTCATTTCATAGGATACGTGATGTTTCCGGGCTTGATGCAATCAGCACAATGTCATTCACAAAAAGAATAAAAAAATACTTGTACCACCCTAACAACTTGAAAAAACTCGACAGGGCTGTAATGAGGGAAATCTTCACAAACCTTACAGTGTACTGGTTAATTTGGTGAAAAAAGCCCAAACTCTCGTTCTATCAACATCATACTGGAGGCTTAGTCAGCGAAGCCCCCAGACTCCACATGGAGAAGCTTTGAGCCGCTCAGACGATATCTAGAAATTTCACACAAGGTTAGAGGGTGAATCGCATCAATCTGTCAATCACCAGACCCCAGTAAAAGTAAATCACAAAACTAGTTTCACTCCACAAAACTACCCCAGCCTTGGTAGCTTTATTAGGTAGCCACATCTCACGCGATCAATCAGATGAAGGCATTAAATAAACGCAATCCCCGTAGTCCACAAAAGAGCAAGACCATTTAGAACCTAGACAAGAATTCTAGCCAAGCCCCTCAGAGAGAATCAATTGTTGGGGGCTGGGGAGGAGATGGGGAGGGAAGAAAAGAGCCTCCTCCCCTCCCGCCTTGACCAGAGAATGACCTTGGGGATCTGGGAGGGTTGGAGGATTTGGACTTCTCGTCAGAGGCTTGGCCGAGTCCCAGAACAGCAATGGCTGGTGGCCTAGGACAACTAGGCATACTGAGGAAAGACAGGCTTAGGGCTCTACAGGATACTAGGAGGAAGCTCCATCACACTTAAGAAGACCGTCTCAAGACTTCAGCGAGGGGATCTCCAGAAACATCTGAGTAAGTTACCCCCTTTGCCACGTGTACTCTAAGTGTGAGCCCCATTTTCCCCTGTCCTCTGTAGGCACTGGTGGGAAAGTGAGGCAGATTTGGGGCAGTATTGGGGGAGCAGTATTTTATATTATTTTATTATATATATTTAATATATATATTATTTTATATTAACTCCTCTAACAACACCATCTTGGTAAACCATCCCTTTCTAAAAGCTGATTAAATTTGGCCGACTCATGTCAACTGATAATGGGGGGGGGGGGGTGCAAACTAGGAGAAGCTGATGAGTTCTAGTACTAAAAACAAACAAAACAAAATCAAAACCACCCACAACCCCTCAGGGCTACGCCTCAAGGCAGAAAGCTAGAAGCTGCCTTCTGGAGACCCAGGCTGACAGCACAAGTGGGACTGGGAGAGAGGGCCCTTCTTAAAGAGTTCCTTCTAAGTAATGTGTTTTTGGAGAAACTGTCTTAGCTAGGAAAGAAGAGATTCACCAAGATCTAGATTTACCTTTCAAACAAATGTTAACAAAGCTTAATTATTCAATTATATACAGGCAATGGGGTATAGAAATCCCTCTTGCCCTACAAGAAAGAAAGGGAGAGAGAGGATAGGGGAGGATGTCAGAGAGAGCAGACTGGGGGAAGGGTATTCAGTGGGCTTGCTATCCTGGGGTGGGGAGCAGGAGAGAAATGGGGAGGAAATTTGTAACTTAAAATCTTGTGGAAATGAATGCTGAAAACTAAAAAATAAATACAATGATAATTTAAAAAATTTAAGTTATTCAATTATAAAAGACTTTTAAGAAAAGTGAACCTACCTTTTTCCCAATCAACATCACTCTGCAACCATTTTTCACTCCAAGTGCTGACAACGGCTGTTCCATTTCTTTTAGAGACTTTCCTGAAAGGCAAAGAAAACTATTCCTTTGGCGAATAAAACTGGAAAACAGGTTTTAAAAGTTACACAAACCCGGAGGAAGAAAAACTCTCAGATGACAGTCCTGGAGCCAAAGTCAGGGTCATAGAATCTGAGGCCCGGACAGAAACTTGGAGCAGTTACCGTGGACACTGATAAACAGCTGGCGAGTGTGTGGGGAGGGGGCCCGCTGGGTCAAGCTCACAAAGAAACCCAACTATGTGGAGACGCTGCGGGAGAGCTCAGAGGCTTGAATACAGGTCTTACATCTAGGGCTCTCTCTAAAGGTACAGAACTGAGTCTCAGCTTGCTCTGAGATATATGCGGCCTAGGCTGTATCTGAATGGATGTCAGGTTATCCTAATTTATATTATCCTAAATTAAGTCCCCAAGATGCTTAGGGTATAAGGAAAAAGATACACCACCATTGTCTCACCTCCATCAGCCTTCCCAGTGGCACAGCACACAAGGAGGGTACAAAGAACAGGGGGAAGGAAAAGCCCTGGGAACCCAAAGCAGCTGCTGCCAGGGCCTTCCCTGTTTAGTGAAGGCCGAGAGAGCTTAGTTTTTCTCTGTCAAAGAAATCCACCCGAGGGCAACAGTCAATTTGCATCCACCTGTAATAATTATCTCCCTCCTCTGGCCTTGGATACCCTAGCTATATATCAGCTCCTTCCACTGACACGGTAAAGCAAGTGCTCTTTTTGTGTTCATTTTTAAGTTAATTATTTGAGTTTTCACCATTCACTTCCACAAGTTTTAAGTTTTCTACCCCCCTCCCCAAGAGGGCGTGCAATCTGACATAGGCTCTACATACACATTTCCCATTAAACATATTTTCACACTGGGCAAGTGCTCTTGAAACAAATCTATCTCACTTGCCAAGGTCTGGGTCCAAACCCTGGCTCTCCTGAATCCCCTGTGTTACTTCTTAGCCCTCCTCCTACCTTTCCAGGCTGCTTACACCTTACACCCCACCAGGTACTCTTTGCTCTAGTGGCACTCACTCCACTTCTCAGCTCCAGCATCCTCTCTGGCTGCCCTCTACCCCTTCTCCTCTCAGACCACTGACTTCCTTTAAGTACCAGCGGAAATCCCATGCTCCACAGGGAGCCTTTTCTGGCCTGCCTGATCCCAGGTCCTTCCCTCTGTTAATTATGTCCTATTTAGCCTGCACTGAGCTCGTCTGCACACCCTTCCTTGTGGTCTCCTGCATTAGACTGGGAGCTCTCTGAGGGTAAGGTCTGTCTTTTGCCTCTTTCTGTATCCCCAGCCTGACACACAGCAAGTGTTTAACTAATGTTTACTGATAATGTTTATCATTATCAATAAAGGCAAATAAATCCTTGTCTCTGGTCTCAGTTTCCTAGATGATTTCACAGGTCCCTTCCAGTTCCAAGTCTGTGACCACATGGATACACTTATTCTACGGCTGCGATTCCTCTCCAGCCCTCAGACAAAAACACTCTCGAGGGAGAGGCCTCATCTCAGAAGGCAGTTCTTTATAATAATAATAATAATAACATTTTATATAATGCTTTAAGGTTTGAAAAGCATCTTACACACATTATCTCATCTGATCCCTACAACAGTCCTTCGGGGTGAATGACTTATTCCCATTTTACAAATGAGGAAACAGAGGCTGAGAGTGTTTAAGTGGCTTCCTCACGGTTATACTAGTAAGTGTCTGAGGCAGGATTTGAACCCTGATCTTCCTGACTCCAGGACCAATACTCGATCAATGACATTATGCTGCCTTTCAAAGGTTTTATGAAAAGTCAGAGAAAGTCCCTTATAGAATATTCTGAGACTACCAAAGCTGCCATTCTTAGTATGCCTTCTGATATCCACATTGTCTCCAGATCTTTCCTTTCTACCCAAAGCACCTGATAGAGATTTGATGCCCAAATGTAATGTTTTACTGACCGTACCCCAAAAACTCTTTGGAGACCACTAGTGATAATACTCTTCATTTGAAAGCATCTGAAGTAGGGCCTGACTAGAAAAACTGGCAATAAGAACTGAGTAAAGGAAGCATAGGCTTACTGTACAGAGCCTTGGAGTCAGGAAGATCTCAGTTTGAATCCTGCCTCTAACACACATTGGCTACCTGATCACAGACAAGTCACTTAACCTCTCGGTGCCCCCAAGCAACTCTCTAAGCCTGTAAATTGCAAATCAGTTGCTGACCTTTGTGAAGGAAGGGAATTTCCACACTGGGGGGTTCCCCTCATCAGTGAGCACACAGGTCAGGACCTATAACAAAAACCACAAGGACGCCCCTCCAAGACAACACCATACCAACCTCAGAAGGAGGTATTCTCTCCAATGACCTCTTACTGTGTGGGGATTTTCCCTTGGGAACATGAACACCCAGGTCTCCAAGTTATGTCACAATTCATGAAATCACAGAATGTCACCAATGTAAGGGCCTCAGAGATCATTTAGAGCAACCCCCTCCATCTGATGACAAATGAACTGAAACCAGGTGAGGTAAAGTGGCAGAGACAGGATTCAAATTCAGGTCTCTGGTCTCCCACTCTTTCGGTCAAACCATGGAGCTATCCAGTGCCTTGTCCTCTGACCACTCTGGGCAATATACAACTCCAGGCCTGTCCACCAGCGGCTCTGTTTTGATTTGGCTGTCGCCATATGTTATTCATAGCCACCAACCTGGTACTTCCCCATGTCACCTCTCAGAAAAAATTCGCTGCTTTTATTCCTTTAATTGGTCTGGAACAGTAAAGGTGAATGGTAGCGCAATTTCCATCCATCTTTTCTTTATATCCTTTCTTATTTGGAAAGTCTGTCAGGTAGAGAAAGAGGTCACTAGCTAGAATGGTCAGAAGGACCACGGGAAGGTTTATTTCAAGACAGAGGATGATCTATCTTCAATTTTTGAACAAAATAGTAAAACTAGTCTTGTAGATAATTCTAGGCAAGTATAAGGGAGACCTTTGGGGTCACTGATCTAAGTAATAAGGAGCCAGGCCCAAGAGGCATTGACAATGAGGCCATCTCACTGGGGGACCAGGGTAACGGGACCAGGGCAGAGGGCTATACGGTCTGGTCTGTGGTTTGCATAGTCAGAGGTAGCAACTAAATCACAGGATTTACAGAATTTGAGAATTTGAAAGAGACTTTCTAGTTCATCTAGTGCAAATCCTTGATTTTACAACTGGTGAAACAAGCTCCAAAAAATTACATGACCTGTCCAAGGTCACATAGCTAATACATATCTGTCCTCTCTATGTAAGTTTCAGAGCAGATTAAAGAGCTGTAATGAGAGAGGAAGGGAAAAGTAGGTGGTTCATCTTCCTGAGTTCAAATCCAGCTTTAGATAGGTACTAGCTGTGTGACCCTGGGCAAATCACTTTACCCTGTTTACCTTGGTTTCCTTATCTACCTCGAACTGGAGAAGGAAATGGCAAACCCCTCCAGTATCTTTGCCAAGAAAACCCCAAATGGGGTCATGAAGTGTCAGACCAGGAATGTCCTCCTCAGACGTTCTCTGGACCCATGAAATTACAGAGCTGGACAATTGTGTGGCTTTTTTATATATAAATATATACATACAACAAATATATGAAATTCAACCCACTGCTACATATACATGCACCTTTATGTATCTCAACATCAGCATGATATGCATGTAGATTCATGAAGATAAATGTATTGCATGTTGCTATGTGCCTCTACATATGTGTCAATAAATGTGTATTCATATACACATGTGCAGACTTACAGATAAATGTGTTATACATTCATATGCACAAGTACATATGAATATATGTATATATATGCAGAGAATCATATTTGCTCAAGGAAGCAGCTAATAAAAGAATCAAGAAATTGATTAATCCCTAGTCCCAACTTGAGAACTGAAAAAGAACACACTATGGTCTGTTTTTGAAGACATCCATTGATAAATGGGTGTGGCTATTTGCAAAAAGGCAGTGAGTCTTGCTCAAGGAAGAAAACATTTTTTCCCCAGCTTAGATCTGCCTATCCACGAATGGACAGAAGAGATCTGGTCAAACGTGAACAAGTTCTCATCTCTTGATCAGCAGTTTTATTGTCTGTGTTAAGACAGAACTGCTTCAAGGAGGGATTTGGGGAAAGTGTGTAAAAAGTTTTTTAAGCTTTTACAAAAGAAAGCAAAAAAAAGAGAACATTTTCAAAGGATCAATACAAGAATCCGGTGTGTTGGAGAAAAAGTGAAACTAGCAATGCTTACTACCTCTCTCACCTCCTCATGGCTTTTTTCCCCCATAATTTACTTTTGTCTTTACCACTTGGGTAAAATTGTTCTCCGTCATCAGTGAGCTTCTGGCTTCAATGGCTTTATCTCAATCTTTATCCTTTATTTCTCTGTAGCACTTGACACCACTTGAGTCCATCTTTTTCTAAATTCTTTTTCCTCTCTTCCAAGTGATGGTTAAGTAGGTTTACATCAGCGGTTCTCAACCTGTGGGTCGCAACCCTTTGGGGGTTGAACAACCTTTTCACAGAAGTCACCTAAGACCATCAGAAAACACATATTTCCGATGGTCTTAGGAACCAAGACACGGCTCCTCTATCCCTCTCCAGGCAGATCTGCCCACATTCGAGTATTAAAGGGTCGCAGCATTAAGAAGGTTGAGAACCACTGGTCTACATGTAGATAGCTAGGCAGTCAAACTTAAACTCAGCTCAATTTAAACTCTACGCAAAGTGTTCAACTACTCTGACAGATCTATGCTCTCATCAATGTGTGTACTGATTCCAACAATGCGGAACATAACCCTCTTATGCCTATCTGTCTTCTAGGACTCCTGCCCATGCTCTCCCATGACATTGCCATAACCATGAGAATCCCACAGGGCTCTGTCCTGGGCCCCTCTCTCTTCTCCCTCATACCACATATACCTCACTTGATCGTCTCCTGAGCACCCATGCTTTCAATTATAATCTCCATGCAGAAGACTCTCAGGTTTTCTTACCTGGCCCTAATGTCCTTTAGTCTCCCACCTCCACTGCCTTTTATACACCTTAAAATGGATATCTGGCGGCATAACAAAAGTCATTATCTTTTCCCCAAAACCTTCTTCTCGTCATAATTTCCCTATTTCTGGGGCAGCTAAGTGACACAGTGAATAGAGCACCGGCCCTGAAGTCAGGAAGTCCTGAGTTCAAATATGGCCTCAGACACTTGATACTAGCTGTGTGACCTTGGACAAGTCACTTAACTCCAAATGTCCTGCCTTCCCCCCTCCATAATTTCCCTATTTCTGTCCAGAGTGCCACTATATTCTCAGTCACTCAGGCTCACCACCTAAGTGTAATCCTCTGTTCTTTGCTGTCTCTCACCAACATCTAATAACTTGCAAGTCCTATCCTTTAGACCCTTGTAACATCTCTTCTACCACCCTAGTGCACATCCTCATCACTTCACCCCTGGGCCACTACAATAGCCTTTTGGGTGGTCTCCCTGCCCCGTTTCTCTCCACTCCATCTTCTACTCAGTTGTGAAACCATATCACCTCCCTGTTTAACAAACTCCAATGGCTCCCTATTCCTCTGTTTGATTTTTAAGGCTTTTCATAATGGAAGAAGGAGCTTTCATAAAAGCAAGGCAATTGGGTTAAATGACTTGCCCAAGGTCACACGGCTAGTAAGTGTTAAGTGTCTGAGGCTGGATTTGAACTCAGGTCCTCTTGACTCCAGGGTCGGTGTCTATTCACTGCACCACCTAGCTGCCCCCACTGTACAGTTTTCTTGCATCTTGCTCCCTTCCATGTTCTCTGCAGTCCAGTGATACTGGCATCCTTGCTGAAATCAAAGTCTTCCTATGCAAAAAGGGAAAGCTGAGAAGTCGTTTTTGGAGCTGTTCCACCAGAGCAATCTATGGAACTACCATACCCTTGATCTGCTCCCATAGCCCAATCTAGACAATGATTTAGAGACATGCAGCATCCCACTCAAACATCCAGCTGACCAGAAAGAACATCCTTTAACAAATCTCCTTTGGATATTTAAGTCTTACGCGTAATGTGGATTTCATTCTCCCCTCCCAACTGTGTGGATGCTTAGATCACCATATAATCACTGATGTGGCACTTGCTGTCAAATAGAGGAAATGGGCAGGAGAAACTGGTAAGAGTCTCCTACTCCTTTTCAAACCACTTTAGCTCAAGAAGCCCTCATTCCAACTGCTGCCAGAAGTAGCCCTAAATCACCCCCTGAACCCTATCCTATCATTTACACAGGCTTGAAAACTCAGATTCAGTCAGTAGTCACACTGACATCTGGTTCCAGAGGACACAAATCATCCTGCCTTTGTATGAAAGATCTTCTTGCCCAAGGCTCCCTGATGAAGTTCCAGTTGTGGCCTTCCCATAGGCTCTATCCAGCCCTTTTGGAGTGATGTTTGAAGAAGTTGTGAGAAGGGCCCTCAGTGTTCAGATCAAGGCCCTAGAAATCTGCATCGAGGTCCTGAAGCCCTACACGCTTGGGATCTCAGCCTTCTTAAACAAGGCTTCCCCTGTGGCTGCACAGATGATATGTATAGACATGATGTTATGGCTTATTAGAGAACAGATTCCATTGGAGTGGTCTCCCCATGTGGATTGGATAGACTTATACTGTGACTCAGAGACCTGTAATGCCAACATCCTCGAGGATGGGGCCCTCCATGTGTGCCAGAGTCCTTTCTTCCCTCTTCTGGCTCTTATGGCATTACATGATGTGTCACTAAGATTAGCTGAGAAGCAGGAGGCTGTTGGTGCCTCCTGGGGGACCTTGTGAGGCAGCGTTTGGTCACTTAAGCCTTCAAGTTCTCTCAGAATACCTCCTCAGATCTCAGTTTACTTTATAACCATCAAGGAGAGATTGAGCTCTGGGGAATGAAAGTCTCTAGGAGAGAAGGCCAAACGCAGAAGCATAAGATATGCCTAGACCTTTCTGAGACCTAGAGCCTTTGTATTGTTAACAGTCATCACCTACTGGTGCTGGGAAGTTTATTAAGAGGAAGCTCCTTCAAACTTGGGGAATTATTTGTAAGATAAATTTTAGTGCATGGCATCTGAACAGGTTAAGCGGAATAGCTTTCTTTTGGAACCCTTAAGGCCTCCTGTGTATCAACACCTTAATGGCTTTTTAAGCTGGATGATAGGGCTTCTTCCTCCTAAAGAGCCCCGTCACCTATAGTCAGCTCCTAGAAATATCAGTGTAAAAGTGGTTTACGATCTTACTTTGATCTTAGTTCCACATGTAGGCTTCAACATCTGGTAAATAAAATGTGATACACACACATTAATATGGGGTTGGGGGGCCTCTGAACAGACTGACTGAGTACTTATACAGTAACATATCTGAGTACTGAATTAATCCCAGGCAGCAGTAAAAAAATATTGAGTAAGTGGCTCCATGCAGGATAGTGGGTTGATTTTCCAGTTATACCCTGTTTTCTCTTTGAAAGGGACAGAACTGATCATTGTAGACTCTAAGTACCCCTTTGAGCCTGTGAAGATGTAACTGCACTGGATTTGTTATTCTAGATCTAAACTTAACTCTGGCTCCACATAGGACTGGAGGGAACCAGGCCCAATATAATTATGCATGTCTGGGGAGCCTCTAGCAGCTTTTAAGCAATAACAGTCAGCCTTCAGTTAAAGGAGCCATAAGAAATTCCAAGGGAGAGAGAATGAAAACAGAGGCAAATGAACAGGCAGCGTCAGTCAGGTATATACAAGGTTCCTTTCCTAACATCACGCCCATACTAGAAAACAAACCAAAACAAAAACTTTACTAGCTGCCGACATGACAAAATCCAGATGTCTTAGTTCTTATATTCAAACTCTTCTACCATCAGTTTCCTACCTACCTTTCCGAATCATAAAATCCCAGATTTAGAAGATCAGCGTCTTCAATCTTCAATTGCAATATGAATATCCTTCACAATATTCCCCCGCAAGTCCAGTGTCTGCCGGAGCACTTACAATAAGAAGGAACTCACTGTGTAAAGAGGCAGGCCAGCCCATTTTCAAACAGCTCCAATCCTTGGGAGGTTCTATTGTACACTCTGCCAAAATCTGCTTCCCTACAATTCCTATACACTGGCCCTGTGTTCTCTTTTTCCAATAATACACTTAATGCCTCTTCTTTCTGACAGTCTTTAAGGTACCAAAAAGCAGGGCTTCTTAAACTTTTTCCACTCATGACCCCTTCAGCCCTTCTTAAACGGCTTCACCCGCAGAAGCAGTGCCTAAAAGCACCTACTACGGCCTATACTTCACTTCCTTCTTCTCTCATTTCCTACCAGCTCCTCTGCCTGATTTTGCCTCTACAAATATCAAGCCCCTGTACCAAACCTTACAGCTTCCTTCCAGTGTACTGTCTTCCCCCATCAAGACTGCAAGTACCCTGGGGGCAGGGACTGTCTTTATTTGTATCTCCTAGGTTCAGCAGACCTTTTAGGGACTAAGTAAATGCTCAGTGAATACTGACTTCCTCTCCAATTATACTCCAGTGTCAACTGAGCCTGACTCTGCCATTCGACCCTAAAGATGTGGGCAGCTAGGCCTTCCAAAGCAAGAAATCTAAGCATTGAAAAACTTCAAAAAATAATGCTACAACATAGGAAAAGCAAACTATCCACGCAAATGTCAATTAAAATGCATTTTAATTTTTAAACTGGTCTCCACAAAGCACCAGAAGCTGAGATTCAGTAAGAAAACCTCCTTTGCAACTCTTTTCAAAATCACACTTGTCACTGTGCAGTGCTGAGGTCTCCTGCTACAGAAACGAGTCGTTCTCCGAGAGAAGTCTGGAAGTCAAAGTTAGACGTAGAGGGGAGCTTCATAAGGGGACAAACACATTAAATGTACTTGAGTGGACGAATTTACTATGAAGGTTGGTCATCTGAAGGACATTTTCACGTGATTTGTCTGACTTTTGCCTACAGATACCACCCATGTTGAACATTTGGGAATAAAATCACTTTATCGCTTTTTGGAAAAAAAATATAGTGTACAGAGCCACATAGCTCTCTAACTCACAAAAACACAGCATCCCACAAATTTTATTACGTGGGTCCTTTGTAACTCAGAGGGAATTTTCTTATGGGAACAATGTTATAAAGGGCATTTAAGTCTCTAGACCAGTCTGCAAGACTGTATATTAAATATGGTTTCTGTAATTAATTATTTTAATAATATTCCAATCTATATTGATATATATTATATACTAATATAATAATTTTACTAAATAATTATTAACTAGTTCTTTGTAATTAATACAAAATCTTAGAGCTGGAAGGGACATTAAAAGCCACCTAGACCTAAAAATGAATCCTTTCAATGACATCTACACAAGTAGTCATCCAGCCTTTGCTTGAAGATACCCAAGAAGGGGCAACATGTCTGGCGGCCCCTCTAATTGTGAGGAAGACTTTTCTTGAAATCCAGATTAGATCTGCCAACCCATTGCTCACAGATAGTTCTGACCTGGATGGTAAGTAGAACAACTCTTTTAGCCATCTTCTACATACCTGAAGACAGCAATTCTATCCCATGTAAGACTTACTTTCTCTGTAGGAAAGATCCTGCTCTCCATCCCTTTAACATTGTTTTTATAGGAAGAAAAAATGAATTTCAATAGGAATCACCAAGAACAGATTTCCCTGTTATAGATTCAATGACTACAGCAAACTTCTTCTATAACTTGGGCAGGAGAATTTTCCCCTGGGATTTCAAGGAAGGCAGGATTCTAGAACCAAGGTCCAGAGGTCTTAAGTATCAAGAGGAAGCAACAGGACGTCTGCCAAGGGTGGCTTGCAGGATTTCAAGGCAGCCAACTAACACAGAGGCTCCCATGGGACAGGGCCTAGGCCCTAGGATAAGGATGGAGTTTCAGTGGTAAAGGATCTGGGGACTTAAGGAAGAAGGAGGAAGTTGAGGCAACTATAGATACATAAGAATTATTCCTAAAACAAGTGTTCAAAAATATCTTTTACCAGAAAGATAATTTCAGTCACATGCCTTACTTTATCACTAGCATTTATGATTCATGTCTAACACTTCTCCATGCAAAACTTACATCAATACCTACAACTGTATCTTGCAATTTGGAAAAAGAAAAGAGAAGAAGGTGATGCTCAATTTAAGTCTATCCTTTATCACCAGAATTCAAACTTGGATTTTAGGGTTCTTTAGAAATATTTTTTTCTTTGAAAATATTAAAAGAAAAAATTCTACCTTTATATATTAATTTCTGGAAAGCAAGTGGAACTCCAGTAACTTGTTCAATAAGAAGAGCCATGTCCTGAAGGGTTGGTTCATTGTTTCCTTGCTGTGGTACAACTTGAATGTTATGTTTTTCATTGTCTGAAAAGAAAGAATAATTGTCTGTAGCTAGACAATAGCAATTCTTCAGTGTAAATGTTTTATAAATCACACAGAAATTATCTTTAGAGCAGAAATTAAACAAACATTTCCAGTTCCAAGAAATATTATTTAAGCACTTACCAACGGCTGAGAACTCTGATGAGTAACCATAGAGATAAAAGATAGAGTCGAGGCCTTGCTCTCAAGGAATGTATTAGGATCATAGAATCTCAGTTTCAGGGGATGGCAGAAATTTAGCTCACCTCCATCCTAACGCGGTCATCTATTTTATAATGGCCCCAACTGGAGGTCACCTACACTCTTCCTAAGTGCGACCAATGACAACGAACTCCTCACTTAAGAAGCAGCCTTTTTTATTATGGGATAAGCCTGATTTTTAGAAGGTTTTCGCCTAATGTTGAACTCAAATCTACCTCCTCGTAATTTTTATTGATTCTGTCCTCCGGAATCACATAGAATAATTCCTAAATTCCCTTCCTCATGCGCCCCTCTGACATACTGGAAGACAGTAATCCCTGGGTCTTCTCTTCTAAACACAAAACACCCCCTGAGGGAGCCTGATCCCTTCCGCATTCCCTTTACTTGCTGTCACACCATTAGCTCTTGTGGCATCGTTAACACACGTTGAGCTCGCAGTTCGCTGAAACCCCCGTCTTCTACAAACTAATTTCTAGCCGTATATCTCCAGCTTGCACTTGGAAATTGATTTTTTTAGACCAAAATGTAAGTCTTATTATTTGTCTTTATTAAATCTGACCTTATTAGATTAAGTACAACACTTTTAAGATCTTTTTGGATACTGATTTTATGAACCAATGTGTCAGTTATCTTGCCTAGCCTTGTCTCATACACAACTTTGATAATCCTGCCTGCCTTTATTCAAGTTGCTGGTTAAAATGTTAAATAACACAGGACATGGATGCCTGAAGCATTCCACCGGCCGAAGCGGAACCTAGACTACGCTTCGTATTCAGCCATCTGTCATGGTTGAGTCATTTCGATTGTCGGACTCTTCACGACCCCATTGGAGGTGTTTCTTGGCAGATACTGGAGCGGTTTGCCATTTCCTTCTCCAGCTCATCTTACAGATGAAGAAATGGAGGCAAGCAGGGTTAAGTGATTCACTTAGGGTCCCACAACTAGTAAAATGTAAGCTCAGGAAGATGTCTCCCTGACTGCAGGCCCATGCTCTATCCACTGCACCGCCCGAGCTGCCCTCTAATTCAGTCATCTAATCAGTATGAAATGTACCCATTTAGCCTCCATCTCTTTATCTTTTCCAGAAGGAGAATATGAGAAAATCTGATAAACGCTTTGCTAAAATCTGGATAAACCATATCTGCAGCATTGCCCTGACCTAGGAAACCCGACGTTCATTTTTTAAAAACAAGTTTTTATTGATATCTTCTGTTTCTTACATCATCACAATTGTCCCAAGTATTCCTCCTCCTCCTCCCAGAAAATCTTGCCATTTTATGAATAGTATTTTTTGGAAATGGAAAAAAAAAAGCACAGATAATCAATATATTGAAGAAATCCAAAAACATGTGCAATGAGTGACACATGTGGATTTCCCTCATCCACAAAGGGGTGGGTTAAAGCAGGGGTGGGGGAGGTTCTCTTCTCACATCTCTTTATTTGAATTTTGCTTGATCTTTAGGGTTTTGTTACATTCAGTTTTTGTTATTTTGTGTGTGGTTGTTCTTTTTATTTACATAGTTGTAGTCATTGTGTATATTTTTTCTTGGTTCTGCTTACTTCACTGAGCATCAGTTCTTGTAGATCTTTCCATGATTCTCTATTTTCACTACACAAATCGTTTCTTACAATACAGTAATATTCTATTACATTCACGTACAATTTATTTCATTCCCCAATGGATGAACATCTACTTTGTTTCCAATTCTTAGCTATCACAAAAAGTGCTACTATAAATATTTTGGAATATATGGGGACTTTCTTTTTAATTAATGGCTCCCTTGGAGTATAAAAACCCAGTAACTGAATCTTTGGTTCAAAAGGTATGGACATTTTAGTCACTTTATTTGCATAATTTCAAATTGCTTTCCAAAATAGTTGTCATATTTCGCAGCTCCACCAACAATGTGTTAGTATGTTCATCATTCCACAATCCCTCCGATATTGAGCACTGCCGCTTTTGCCAATTTGCAGGGTATAAGATGAAACTTCAGGGCGGTTTTGATTTGTATTTCTTTTATTATTAGTGATCTGAAGTATTCTTTCACATGGTTGTGACTACTTTGCTTTGCTTCTTTTGAAAACTGTTTGTTCATATTCTCTGATAATTTACTGGGGAATATTTATTAGTTTTATATCTAATAATATGTTCTGATTACAGGCATACCTCAAAGTTATTGTAGCTTTAGTTCCAAAGCACGGCAATAAAATGAACATTGCAATAAAGCAAGTCACAAAAAGTTTTTGGTTTCTCAGTGCAAATAAAAGTTACGTTTATACTCTACTGTCATCTATTAAGTATGCAATAGTATTACGTCTAAAAAATGCAACGTACATACCTTAATTTAAAAATTCGTTATTGATAACAAATGCTAACTACCATCTGAGCTGCCTTCAGCAAAGTCATAATCTGTTTGTTGGTGGAGGGTCTTGCCTTGATGTTGATGGCTGCTGACTGATCAGGGTGGTGGATGTTGAAGATTGGGATGGCTATGGCCATTTCTTAAAATAAGACAATGAAGTTTGCTGCATCGATTGACTCTTCCTTTCATAAAAGGTTTCTCTGTAGCATGCCATGCTATTTGATAGCATTTTACCCACAACAGAACTTCTTTCAAAATTGGAGTCAATCCTCTCAAACTCTGCTGCTTTATCAACTAAATTTATGTAATATTCTTCAATATTGTTGTGTGTCAGGGAATAGAGAAGCCCAAGGAGAGAGAAAGAGAGACAGAGATGAAGGAAGAGCTGGTTGGTGGAACAATCAGATCACACACAACATTTATCAATTAAGTAAGTTTGCTGTCCTTTATGGGTATGGTTCATGGTACCCCAAAACAACTGCAATAGTAACATCAAAAAGCACTGATCACAGATCACTGTAATAGATATAACATTAATGAAAAAGTTCGGAATATTGCAAGAATTGCCAAATGTCTCACATTGTGAAATATGATGTGAGCACATGCTGTTAGAAAATGACACTGCTGGGGACAGCCAGCTGGTACAGTGAATAGAGCACCAGCCCTAGAATAAGGAGGACCTGAGTTCAAATAGGGCCTCAGACACTGGACACATTTACTAGCTGCGTGACCTTGAGCAAGTCACTTAACTTCCATTGCCTTGCCTTCCCCCATCCAAAAGAAATGGTACTGACAGATCTTGATGCAGGGCTGCCCCAAACCTTCCATTTGTTTTTTTTAAAATTCATTGTTCTTTTTCATGTTTGGTTTTGCTTTTTTTTTCCTAGTGATCACTCATAGGTTACAACCCTTCTATATAACCAAACTATTGTACAATGTGAAAGTATTTGTAGATTCTATACATGACTGCATGCCACCATGGGGGCAGGGGGAAAGGGAGGAGAGAAAATCTGAAACTCAAGTGATTGTGGAACTGAATCTTGTAAACTAAAAGTAAATAAACAAGTCATTCAAAAAAATGCAATATCTGTGAAGTGTAATAAAGCATAGCACAATAAAATGAAGTAGGACATCTTTTTTATTTCTTTTGGTTTTGCTGTGATTTCACTTTGTCATTTTCTTGATTTTATTTTCTGCTCTCTCTTTAATTAGCTAAAGTTATCAATTTTATTAGTCTTTTCAAAGAACTAGATTTTAGTTCAGCTACCATTTCTATTTTTTAATGTATTTATTTTTAATGTATTTATTTCTCCTCTAATTTTTAATATCTCCTTTTTTGCCTATTTTAGGTTTATCTGTTGGTTTTCTAATTTTTATAAATGCATGTTCAATCATTAACCCTCTCTGTTTTGCTTATATTTGTTGGTAAGGATATGATTTTTCCCTTGAAAAATTAGCTGCATCCCAGAAATTTTAGTACATTTTTTCATCATTATAATTTTCCTTTACATAGCTTTTGTTCCTATGATTGGTTCTTTGACCCATTTATTATTTATGATTTCATTGTTAAATCTCCACTTGGATCTGTTATCTTTTGTTTGTGGCTGCTAAATCAATTTATATTTTTATTGCGTTACGTTATGTAAGAGACGTATGAACTACCTCTGTCCTTTTTAGTATTTGTTTACAATATCTCTTTGCCCTAGCGCATGATCAGTTTTTGTAAAAGTTCCATGTGGTGCTGAGAAACATGTGTATCCTTTGGAGACCATTTGGAAGATGACATAAGTCTTTAAACTCTAGTTTCTCTCGCAATTTGTTCAGTTTCATAGTTCCTCTTCTGTTCATCTTTCTGTTCTTGTTCTGTCGATTCAGTCACGTCAGACTCTTCATGACCCTGTAGAACATATTGTCCATAGGGCTTTCTTGGCAAAGATACCGGGATAGTTTGCCATTTCCTTCTCCAGTCGATTAGAGTAGATAGAGGTTAAGTGACTTGCCTGAGGTCACAAAGCTAGTGTCTAATGCCAAATTTGAACTCAGGTCATCCTGCCTCTAGGCCTAGAGCTTTATCCAATGAGCCACCTAGCTATCTCCATCTTTCTGTTAGACTTGCCCAAAATTGAGAAAGATATGGAAGTCTCAGCATAGCATTATTATGTGTTCTTGTTGCTTAGATGACATTTCCTGTATGGATTTATATGAAGGCATTTGGAGCACATAAGTTTATTATTGCTATTGGTTTGTTGCTTGTGGTTGCTTTTAGCATGACGAGTTCCCTTATTTATCTCTTTTTATTTTGTTTGCTTTGTCAAATATAACAGGATGGCAGCTCCTGCTTTGGGGGATTCGCTTGATGCACAGCACGTTTCTTCCAGCCTCCTTAGTTTTACTTGCACATGTCTCTGTTTTTCAAATGTGCTTCTCAAACGTTACAGATAGCAGGGTTTAGCTTTCTGATCCACTCTGTTGCTCTTTTTTGTTTTATCGGATTACTTAGTCTATTTACGTGTAACACTATGAGAGGTTTAGATTTTCCTCTCTCTCTAACACTGGTGACTTTCTTACTTAAGATTTTTTAGGAATTTCCCCCTCTTTTGTAAACACGGGATTATCAGGTACTTTTCTTTGGTCTTTTTTAAGGTGGTCCTCCCCCAGATCTCCTTTTCTCGTTTGTTATTCCTTTCCATTTGGGCTTTTGTTATTAGATCTTTTTTCTCTCTAGCTTTTATCTGATTATATAATTCTTATGCCCTTTTCCTCTCACTTGGTCAAGCAGATTCCCCCCTTTCTCTTTTCTTCCCTTCAACTAGTCCTGTTCGTTAATTTTTTATTTCTATTTTTTTCACCCTTTTCCAAAAAGGTTTTTTTCTCACTCTCTTCATTATCCATCCTCTCTATCTATGCTAGATCTTCATTGTCTGATTTGTGGTCCCTATAATTATCTGGTCTCTCTCTTTTCTCTGAACTTCTCATGCAATCGAGGCTTCCAAGATATCTCTTCCAGGCTCCCCTCCAGGTGGTTTCTCCCACTGCCTAGTGGAACTTGCCCCATAGATCCCTCTCTTCCATTGTGCCTCCCTCCCAGAACAATGCCAATTATTGCAGGTTTCCATGAGGTCACTGCTCCAGGCTGGCTCCTTCCCCACCACATGCCAGATTACACAGCCCACCACAGAACTATATCCTCCCCTGATTACCTTTTTCCACCATTTGCCTCAAAATTTCCTCCTTCTGTCCATGTCCTATTCTCTCAAATGCCAGTTGCCCACAGGAGCTCCAATTTCTCCCCTCCCAAAGTAGAACTAGTACCTTTTCAAGTGCCAGATCCTCCAGGCCACACTTGGTGAAACGTCCCTGTCTCCCTTCATAAATCATCTCTCTTCCTTCATAGAAACATTCATCATTGGAACCACCTCCTTCCATAGCCAAGGCAAGGCCTTCTTCCTTTCCCTCTCTTTTCAATCTTCCCTCCTCCTTACTCACTCCCCAGTAAGCTATTCTCTTTCAGGGACCCCGGCAAGATGGGGGGGAGGCGTCTCCCCCTTGTTGCTAACTCTTGACCTGACTCTGGCACATCACACATTCCTTTCTATCCTCCTGCTTCCCTTTTCCTTTTCATAAAAAAAAAATGATTTATCAAGGTATCACCTCTTTCTGTCCCCAGTGTCCAAGGTCTGTCTTCTCATTCTCCTCCACCTTTGTCTCCTTATGTACATTTAGAAAGAAGTCTCTTCGTGATCTCTGCTATCACCCTAGATATTGTTGTTCTTGGCGGTTATGTTTGTTCACTCCTCCAGCATTTCTATTGTTTGGGGTACTCAAGAAACAAATGTCTTCAGTTCTGGTTTTCTTTCTACAAAGATCTCAAATGCCTCTTTGTTACTGAATATACAACTTTTGTCCCTTATGGTTAAGTTCAGGTTTATGGGATAAGTTACCCTGGTCTGTATGTAGCCTGAGTTTCCGGGCTCTTTGGAATACATTATTCTATTGTCTCCCACATTTTCTAGTGGGTGTGGAGTAGTCTTAGGTTATTCACATTTCATTTCCTTCCCATTTGAAGGTGTTTCTCCTGATATCCTACTGTTTCTGAATTGGATTGTTAAATGTAACTGTATCTTTGGAGTTCGCCGCCTTCAGTTTTTCTGGAGATGATCTGTGAATTCTTGCAGCTGGTCCGTTTTTCTGTGTTCGGAAGTTCTGTGCATCCTTTTCTATTATTTCCTGCATCATGGTGCAAAGGTTTGGTTTTTCAACTTGTCCCGTTCTTCTGGGAAACCCATGATCTTTAGGCTGTCTTTACACGTCCTGTTTTCAAGATCAGGATGTGTTGCTTTTTACTTTTAACGTCACTGGGGGTTTCTGCTTCTCTTCTACATTGTTCTTCACTTCTGTATGCTTGCGTTCCCATCTATCATTCTCTCTCTTGCTTATTTGGCGAGGTTTGACATCACAGATTCCGGTTTTCCTTTTATACCCATTATTAGCAGCCAAGTCACAATTTCTGCTCTCATATTCTCATTTCTCTTTTGAACCACTGCTCAGCAGCACGTTGTGGTTTTATGTTCTTTCCAAATTACTCTTCAAATTCATCAAATGTCAGATAACTCGCCATTATTTTGCAATATTTATTCATAGATGCCTGAACTCATTTACTGGATCTAAAGGGCATAATTCCTTCTGTTATGAATGTTTTCCCTGCTGATTTTTGAGTCACTGAAGGGATTTTCCTAAAGTGCAGGTCTTATCATAACACTTCCCCTTCCCAATAAACTCCAACGGCTCTGGATTGCCTCCAGGATCATAAATACAAAATGCTGTTTGGCATTCAAAGCCCTTTACTTCCTAACTTCCTCCTACCCTTTCCAGTCTTCCTCCACCTTACTCCTGGCCGGGAGCTCTCTGATCCAGTGACTCTGGCCTTCTGGATGTTCCTTGAACAAGGCAGTTCCATCTCTTGGCTCCACGCGCCCTTTCTGGCTTCACCCCATGCCTGGAACACTCTCCCTCCTCTGCTCTGCCTACTGACCTTCCTGGCTTCCTTTAAGTTCAAACTGAAATAGCATCTTCTACTAGATTTCCCTAACCTCTCTAAATTCTAATGCTTATCCTCTGTTGATTTCTCATTTCTCCTGTACAGAGTTTGCTTCGTGTAGGTATATGTAAATGTGTGTATATGTACATATGTATGTGTGTGGGGGCATGATTACATGTTATCTCCCTCATTAGACTGTAAGCTCCTTAAGGGCAGAGACTCTCTTAACTCTCTCTTGCCCCTTCTGGTAACCCCAGTGCTTATCACAATGCCTGGCACAGAGTACATACTTAATCTTTACTGATTAATTACCGATTGATCTTCTTCTGTTCAAGGTCTTTGAGTTTTCTTCTTCCTGAGATTTTTGGTATTTTGTCCTTTTTCCCCCCCTGATTTTCCCCTATTCACTTTCTGGCTCTGTCCCCTCTGATGGTGGTTTCCTCCAGACCTGGATATCAAAGCCTCTCGGGCTCCACGACTCACCAACCTAGGTCTTTGCCCCAAGTGACTTTTGGGTTAGGATTAGTCAGGACTCACCCTCCTGGGTGCTGTGCACATTCCCTCAGACTCAGCAGGGTGATAAATATGCTTCTCTCCCCCACCCCCCCAACATACACACATGGTATCCTGTCCTGGTGAACTGTTCTGCTCCCTCTGTTCTTCAAACCTCTGGCCCAGTACCAGCAGTTCAGAGCTTTGCCACGCTGGTATTTTTGCTCCTGAAGGGTTGCCGTCAGCTGACTGCCTGATGTAGCTGGGCTAAATTTCCACAGCCTGGAGTTGGGGTCTCCACAGCACTGGAAAAAGGGAGAGGGAACCTGGGTGTAGGAATGGGTTTTGTGGCAGATCGGTGCTTCCTATTCTTGGATGTGGGACCTTGGTTCTGCTAGTGCAGCCTACTGGTGGCTCAGAAGGCTAGAGATGGGTGCTGAGTGAGGTAAACCGAATGTTAGTTCGTTGGTTTGGGAGCCTTTTTTTAAGCCTCTTTTTGGATTGTGAGTATCTTAGACCATGGAGACAGCTGAAGTGGCTTAATCTTTAGTGCATAATTTCTGTTTATGGTTTGAGAGGCCATGGGGATCAGAGAAAATGTTTAATCCTCCATTTTGTTATTCACATGATTCCCCTCCCCCTTCCACACACACACTAGTGCTTTATAAAAGCATGTTGGCTCTCTGTAATTGTCACTTCTGGATGTACAGTAGTATTGGGTATGCAGCACCACCCTTTCCATAACAAGTTCTAAATTCTGACACGAATTGAAATCAAGTTCATTGACTTAAGAGTCTGCCAACTCGACTTTCTTCATCTTTTGGAAAATCTGTCCTTGTGCAGAACAGTATTACTTGTCCCAACACAGAGGGAGAATTATGACCAGATCCTAGTTCTCCAGACTCCCAAGCCAAATATTTGTTTATATTATACATACAGCCTCTCTTATAAGTTACCTTAGGGTGGGGCTTTTGATTTGCATTTTTGTCTTCACCATTGTGCCAAATATAGTGCCTGTACATAGTAGACTATCCAGAAATACTTGTTGGATAAAACTGATCTACTTATATAGCCCGCCACTTATGGTTGTCCAGAATGCTCTCTGTGAACATCAAAATTCATTAGAACATAAAGCCATGTTATTCCTCCTTCTGGAAGGGGTGGAAGCACCTAGGTGTCCTTATTCTTTATTCTAGGGTTTGTACTACCCTAGGAAAGGAGTACTCACTGCCTTTGGAGTCAAAGGACTAGATTCAAATCTCATCTGTGACATTATCTGTGTGACTTTGGGCAGCAACAATAATGACAGTAATAGCTAGCGTTCATCTAGTATATAATGTATATACATATATAATGTATGTTATATAATTTAATTTGATCCTCACATCAATTGACTTCACCTCTCTAAGACTCATTTTCTTCATCTACAAAACGAAGGAGTTGGCCAGCCTCTGAGATCTCTTTCAGCTCTAGACCCATGATACTATAAAGTGTGTAATAGTCACTTTGTAAGCAGTTCCTGTTAAGTAACTGTTAAGAGACACCTAATTAATGTAGCTCCTGCAATACCAAGTTTGCTTTTTAAAAAGTGAAACTCCTTTGAAATCAGAAAATCTTTTTTTTCCCCCTGACTGCCACTTCCACAATCAGGTTTGATTACCACAAGAGATCTGCCATTGTGAATTACTGGCTGTTTTAGGGCATGATCATAACAGTAAAACGTAACTTTTAGAAAGGGTTACCCATCAGCAGCTCCATGGAATGGAGGCTACCACATTCCTGAGCCCTCCCAACATACTTCCAGAAACCAGGGCAGCATCACTCCAATGAGCCGACATGTGTAAATTGACTTGCAAACCTTAAAAGTGCTATATATTTAAATGACAGCTATTGTTGGTAACAGAAGCAGGAACAGGAGTCTATCGGAAGCTGCTAAATCACTGAATCAGGGAATCTCAAGAGTTAGTTGGAAGGGATCTCTGTGACCCTCTAGTCTCCCCCCAGGCCCGCAGAACTGAGCCAAGAAGTCTCTAAAGTGAGAAGGGGAAGGGAGTGGAGAAGAGAAAGAAATACAGAAAAAATATGGAAGAGAAAGAAAAAACCTTACAAGTCCTAGCCATAGTACTTAGCACACGGTAGGAGCTTATCAATGCTTACGGGATTGCCTGACTTACTGGTACATACCAAGCCTGGGATCGGCCACCACAATCCCCAGCAGAAAATGGGTTTCAAAGACACCCCCTTCCCCGACTGTGTCCTGCTCCAACGCCGGCAGGAATCGGTCCTGCGGCCCCCCACCCCCTACCCCGGCCACTTACTGTAGGTGACAGTGACGGTCACTGAGGGCGCTGACATCCCTGCTGAGGCCACTCCCTCGGACTCCCCGAATCCCAGGCCTGACGGTCATCCACCGGCCCCCAGGCTCTGCCCTGTCCCCACGCTGCAGGTACCTGTCCAGGCTGCTGAGTGAGCATGCTCAATACAACGGTGAGAAGAGCCGCCGGGCGAGCGGGCTGAGTCCGCCACTCCGCAGCTTAGCAGCAACCGGAGACAGTCTGGACCAGAACGGAAGAAGGGGGGGCTTAGAGGAGGCTTCGCCCCCTCCCTAGCATCCTCTGCTTCTCCGACCTTTCTTTGCTCGTGTTCCCTAGGGTGTCCCTAGGCCTGGAATGCCGTGTCCTTCTCCCACCTCTCCCCTTTTCCCTTCTCTCCTGGTCGATGTCCAAGCCATTCTTGGAGTCCTGGTTCAACTGTCACCTCCTTAGAGCATCCTCTGATTAAACTTTCAGAACACGGTAGTTCTCTTAAGAGTGTCCTCGATGTGTTTTCTGGTGCCTTCCCTCTATTGATTATTTCCTATTTGTCCTGTATGTACTTTGCTTGGCATACTTTTTGTTTGCTTATCTCCACAAATGACTTTCCTCATTTGTAAACGAATTGACCCTAAAGAGGATTCCATCTCTAGATCCACGATCAAGTAGATTTAGATCTCCCCCCATAGATTGTAAGCTCCTTGAAGGCAGAAACTGTCTTTTCCCTTTTTTTAATCAGTTAAGCTTAGCACATAATAATGATGTGGATCTCTAAGAGTTAAAAGTAATATTAAGGGTTGCTTTTCTAGTACTTTGTAAAATCCCTAGTTTATTCTCCAACCTGAAGGCGCCCTACAGTCTCTTCCCTCATCTTGAAATACCATAAAATTTCCCCCTTATCCTGGACCATAAAATTCCTTGTCTCCCCCAATCCTGGGTCACAAAATTTCCCCTGTCTCCCTTATCCTGTGTCGGCCATCTTGTCCCTAAATCTCCAAGGCCCATTAGAAACCCCAAAATTTATATCAACACCTTACAGGCTATATAGTTTTCTGTCTATATAAATCGGGTCATATTCCTATACAGTGCCTTTGTTTAGCTATTTATTAAATCTCAGGTCCATATGCTTTTTCATCAATAAAGCTCCCATCGACTAAAGAGAAGGTCTAAATCAATTCTTTCAAATCTGAACCAGCTCTCCCAACTCTGACCTCCACAGTAGGAACTTCAATGTTGATTGCTTGCGTTGGAGGCAGCTAGGTGGTGAGGAGGACAGAGCAAGGGATGGTCTGCACTCATCAAGACTTCTGTGCAAATGTCGCTTTTGACCCTGGGCAAGTCACAATCTCTGTTTGCCTCATTTTCTTCAGCTGTAAAATGGAGATAAAAGGAGATAGTTGTAAAGCACCAGGCACATGGTAAGCTCTTAATAAAAGTTTGTTTCCTTCCTTATCGTTATCTGTAATCTCCTTGAAGACATAATGTCATATACATATAGTATTGTACTATAATAATAAATGCTTATTGAATTTGTGTAATTATCTCTTCTTCTAAGCTTTACAACAGAGGTTTAACTTTAGAGAAGACAGTAGGGGGCAATGAAATGTTTGCCACATTTTACTCTCCTTCACATAAGGAAGTCACTGGCCCCCTTTCTATTCCTCACACATGAAACAGTCCATCTCTGGGCCCTGATCATTCTCACTGGCTGTCCACCAAACGGGGAATGCTTTCTCTCCTCATCTCCACCTACTGGTTTTCCTGGTCTCAGCTAAAATCCCACCTCCGTTAGAGAAGTCTTTCTCAGTCCCCTTTGATGCTAATTCCTTCTTTCTGAGATTGCCTCCAATTTATCTAGGATATATTTTTGTTTCTACATAGTTGCTTCCTTGTTGTCTCCCCCAATCAGATTGCCAGGTTCATGAGAAGAGGGACTGGTTTTTCCTTCTTTTTATCCACAGCTCTTAACAGAGAGCCTAGTCATGGGAGACTGAAAAATCTTTGATGATTACTTGTTGAATGGATAAACGAACAGATGAATGAATGAATATAACCTGACTAATGAGATCGGTTTTTTTCTGCAGAGGATTATTCAAAATCTTCAGAAAGGCTCTATTTTTCTATAGCATTTGAAGAGTTTCTTTGAAGATTTTGTATAACCACTTGATGTTATTGACAAGTACTTTAAGATTTAATCTTCTCAATTAAACCTGCTATACTCTAAGTTCTTTAAAGACAGAGATAAGACTTTCATCTTAGCATCTTCCAGCACTTAATACAAAATCTTGCAAACATTAGGCACTCAATAAGTGTTGGAAGGAATGTATAAAATTGTGCTTTTAGAGTTGCTTGTGAGTGATCATACAATCAGCACAAGAGGTTTTTCCAAAAAAGAGAAACTGACACCTCCTTTTCAAGGTTCAGTTCCACACCTGAACTTCAGAGAAGTCTTTTCCTTTGGGGCCAAAGAAAAGAGTGGATCTTTTGAAAAATGCTTATTTAATTTTTAAGTCACTGTAAAGAAATTTGCAATAACTAGGTGGCACGGGGATAGAGTACCTGCCTGGAGTCATGACCTGAGTTCAAATTTGATCTCAGACACTTACTAGCTGTGTGACCCCTGGGCAAGTTACATTGTAAAATGAGCTGGAGAAGGAAGTGGCAAACCACTCCAGCATCTTTACCAAGAAAACCCCAAATGGGGTCACAAAGTGTTCGACATGACTGAAAAATGACTCAACAAGGAAATTTGTCCTTGTAGACTGAGTCATTCATTTTTTAAATATTTGTTAGCACCTATGACTTGCAGAGAGAGAATAGTATTCAGAACCAAAGCATAGATCAGAATTTGGAGTCTTATTGGCCTGAATTTAAAAGCTCCATCAGCCACTTGCATTCACTAGGACTTTGAGCAAGGCACTTAACTTCTGTAGGTCTCAGTTTCCTCATTTGTAAACTAATTGACCTTTAATGTTCCATCTGTAGATCCACGATCAAGTAGATTTAGAATTTATTCACATTGATGCATATTAATATTAATATAACCTACCTTTGGCTGTGCCCACAGGAATCTGAGTGAACAAAACTACCTGTTCAACAGAGGGCAAGGGAGGAGAAGAGGGCTGGCCTCTTGGATTCGGTGGATTTCCCAAAAGGCTGAAGTCTCTCTACTCCCTTTGGGCACGGCCAAAGGCCAGTAACATTTATAACAGTTGCAAAAATGAAATCATTACTAGAGCAGTAGAAGGATTCTTGATTCATATTCACTTCACATTTGGTTTCTTAGATGAGGTAGTGCACACAAACGGTCCTTTAGAGAAATTTTAAAAGGGACAATGAATCTGAAGATGGGATTGAACATAATTGTGAGGTCAAATACAACTCAGATCTTGGTCTGTGTATAGTGCTATGGAAATCTGTGGTCTCATGTAGAAGTATCAGTTGTACATTTATTGAAATATAAAAACATGTTACTTTATACCAGCGGTTCTCAACCTGTGGGTTCCATTCAAATTGTAACAATGTATCCTGCATATCAGATATTTACATTATGATTCATGACAATAGCAAAATTACAGTTACAAAGTAGCACCTAAAATAATGTTATGGTTGGGGGGCACCACAACATGAGGAACTGTATTAGGCATTAGGAAGGTTGAGAACCACTGCTTTATACCAATGAGAATGATGGGAAATGGGGTTTCTTAAAAAGAGGGGAAAGTATGTAACTAGTATTTTAAGTTAGAGGATATCAGATCCCTGGTTCTCCATGTCACAGTGACCTGTGTGACCTTGGGCAAGTCATTTCCCTTCTCTGGGTCTTCATTTCCCTGTTTAATTCAACAAGTATTTTTTAAGCACCACTATGTGCCAGACACTGTGATAAGTCATTGGTATACAAATTTTTTAAAATTACAGTCCCTGCTCTCAAGGGATTTAAAAGGAGGGATGAGGAACATTAGGTATGTAAATAAATAATCGCAAAATATTTGTTTCAAGAGGGAGTGTGTGCAAAGGGGGTGTGAGCCTGTTTTCTCTTCTGTGAAATGAAGGGAGTGGACATGCTGACAAGCATCCAAAGTCCCTTCCTACTTTTAACATCCAGTGCTCTAATATGAATAATTTTATACATGTCTATAAAATGATAGGGTGGGACTAGATTGGGAATTTTTAAAACTTATTTTTAACATTTTAAAAAACATTTTGAGTTCCAAATTCTCTCCCTCATTCATCTACTGAGAAGGCAAGCAATGATATCCATTACACATGTGAATTCATGCAAAATGTATTTCTATATTAACCATGTTGAAAAAAAAAGGAAAAAATAAAATGAAAAACAACATGCTTCAGTCTCCAAATCAGAGTTCATCAGTTCTCTCTCTGGAGGTGGACAACATTTTTCATTACGAAGCCTCTGGCATTGTCTTACATTGATCGGAGCAGCTAAGTCTCTCACGGTTGTAGAGGAGGAATTTTTAACCTAGAGGCCAGAGATTTTTTTAGCATTTGGTAACGACTTGACTTGGTAATCCTGTGTATTTTTTTTATACCTTAAAAACATTATTCTGACAAGGGTTTCGGAGGCTTCGCCAGACTGCCAAAGTGTGCGTGGCACAAAAAGGTTAAAAAGAACCCCTGGACTACAAGATGTCCCAAGACCAAGTTAAGGGCTACGTCGCCCTCTTCCAAAGAAACGACTCTGTCTGCATCCCGATCGGTTCACCACGCAGGGGTAGGCACGCCCAGATCCCGGGTTGCCTAGAAAACCCGGACTAGAGAAACTTACGGCGCCCGGATCGGCTTGGGCGCTCCCACTGAGCACGCGCAGTAGGCACGCAGGCGGGGCGGAAGCCCGAAGGAGGCGGGGACAGAAAGGCCGGGGAGCGGGGGCGGAGGAAGTGGGGTAGTTTCACTTCCGGTTTTGCCAGGAATACTCCGTTTCCCCTGCTGAGACCCTCGGTAGCTGAAAAAAAAAACATGAACCGATTCTTCGGCAAAGCGAAGCCCAAGGCGCCGCCGCCCAGCCTGACAGACTGCATTGGCACGGTGAGTCAGCGCCGCCCCTGGCCCAGTGGGACTCCCCGGCTCCGGCCTCCTTGGCTCACCTGCCGGGGCCGCCGGCCCGGCCCCCTTCCCCGAGATGCCGGCGGCGAATCCGGCCGAGAACCCTGGGGGGTCGGGCGGCGGGGAGGAGGAGAGAGCCAGGACTGCGCCCCCTTCCCCGCCCCCATCCGGGACCCCGGAAGCGGATCTGACCGAGAGTCGGGGGAGGGGCGGGGTTACCCCCGGGCACGAGCTTGATGGTGGGGACCAGAAAGCATGAGGAGGGAGCGGGCGGGTGGATGGAGAGAAAGAAAAGAACCAGGTGCCCCTGTTGGTGAGTTGGCAGAGATGCCATCCCACACCCCCTCCTCCGGGGGCCACTTCTTTTCCTGTCCCAAGGGACAGGGTCAGGAGAGGGGTCCAGGGTGCCCCCCAGCCCCTTGGGGAGCAGGAAGCCGGCTTCGTTCCCTCCAGAATCTAGAGCCGTTCGTGTAGAACCTGGTGGCCGCAATAGCCGACAGCGATGCCCGTCTGGGTGTGGAGAGCCCCAGGGCTGGCCCAATGACTCACGCGTGTTTGCTTGTTTGAGCTTCAGTAGGACCCTGAGAGGTAGGAGTTGTTATCATCCTGAGGCAGACAGAAGGTTCAGTGACTGGCCTCGAGGGTCCCAGGTGTTATCTGGTGCCACTTAGACCTGGGCGTTCTTGACATCAAGGCCAGCCCGCTGCCCCTGCTCATGCTGGTCCCCCACTGCGTCCATGCTGTAAGCTTTTGGAGGGCAAGAACAGTGTCTGTTTTCATCTTTGGATCTCAGGGTCTAAATCAGAGGTGTCAGGCATGAATGTGGCCCGAAACACTCACAATTATAATGTAATTAGGAAATATTTAACAAAAAAAATAAAGTACAGTAAAACAGATGGTGTTTAAAATAACATCATAAAATAAGACACAGGTGATGCTGAGGAAACGACGCAGATTAAGGTTAAGTGATTTGCCCCAAGGAAGTATCCAGTGATCTTGCTGACTCCAAGTCCGAGCTGACCATCTAGATTTCAGTTAGGTCTAGTCTAGAGCCAGAGTTCTTAACTTGTGGTCCCCCTTCAATAAGCATCTGTTAATGAATAAACATTATTAAACATCTACTGTGCGAGGCGAGGCGCTGTGCTAAGTGCCAGGAATACAAATACCAAAAAAAAAAAAAGACAGTTCCTGCCCTCAGGGCTATTACCTTATGATGGGGACCCAACTGTCTCAGAAATCCTAGGGTATTCGGGCCAGGTGAGAAATGAAAAGATGTCTGAGCTGAGCTGTCGCTTCAGGTGGAGGTTTGGAGTGAAAGAGGCAGAGGGCGGTGATGAGGTTGAACCACAAGGCTGGTGGGATTTCACCTCTTAGATTTCAGGGATTCAGTCAAGGTGGATGGGGAAAAAAAACCTTGATTTTCACTCACCTCTAACTGAAGTTTAGTATTTCCTTCAATTACGATTCTTAAATTATTCTAAGAAAGAATCCATAGGCTTTGCCACCCCTGTCAAAAATATACAGGTGTCTGCCATGACACACCAAAAAAGGTTCAGAACCTTTGCTCTTCATTCACCTGAATAGAATCTAGATGTCATCTCTTTTGCTAATGGAGGAAAATGATGCCCAGAGAGTAGATGTGGCTTGTATTGAGTGACAGGGCCAGGATTTAAATCAGGTGCTCTGACTTCAGATCCGATGTTCATCCTTCTAGGAGACATGATGACAATTTGTTTTGTTGTGTTGTGCAAAGCACTGATTTCTTCGATGTAGGGAACTCTCTTCAACCAATGCAGATCAGCCGCTACTCTGCCATTTACAGCCTTAGAGAATTGCCAGGTACACTGAGCAATCAAGTGACTTCCCCAGGGTCACCACAAATATCAGGTCGGACTTAGATCCCATGGTCTTGACCGCAAGGCTAATCCCTCCACCCATGGTCATACTGTTTCTCTGCTGCTCTTATGTTATAAGCTCTTTGGGGGCAAGAACTGTGTCTGTTTTCATCATTATATCTTGAGGTCTGATAAAGAGATATCAAATACACATGCAGCTAACACTCCTAATTAAAATGTAATTAGGAAATATTTAACAAAATAAATAAAAATGCAGTAAAACATGCATAATGTTAGTATGTGCTTTTCTTAGTCAATATGCACCATTAGGTTTCTGTTTGAGTTTGACAGCACTGGTCTTTTAGGGTACTTCACATACACTTATAGATTTGTGACGCCATCAGTTTGGATGGATATTGCCCTTGAATAGATCTCAACCTATTCATAACTTCTTATCCTATGAGACTTTTGTCCAGATCTTTACATATTTCCTCTGCTGGAGGAACTGAGTGTTTATTAAGCCCTTAATAAGTGCTTGTTATTGAAATGGGAAGGGTTAGTTTTAGTTATCATTGTACTCAGGATAAAACAGACCTTCTCTTTCACCATTAATAATAATTCCTTACAGTGTTAATACATTAGTTTTGTTTATCCCAGCTTCATAGCTTTGGCACTATAAGGGATCTCAGGTCATCTGGGCTAAACCTCATGTCTTACATATGAGGAAATTGAGGTTTTGAGAGGCTTGCATGGGTGATTAGTAACTAAGTAACAAAAAAATTTTGAACTCACTGCCCTTGACTCCAAATTCAGCCCTCTTTCTACTGTATCTCACTACCTTCACAATAAGCTTGTAAAGTATATAGGGAAGAGATTTTTATTCCTCCTATTAGCTTCCCACAGATGAGGAAGTCCTAGAAAGATGAAGTGATTGAACTAGTTACCCAGCCAGAAATAGCTCAGTCAGTCCTTGGAACTCAGGTTTTCTGACTCCTGTCTATCATCTTTTACACTGTAGTACGTTACCATTCATCATTCTGAGATGTGAAAATTGTACCACAAGATGCTCATTGAGAACCTCCACTGGGGGCAGAGCCAAGATGGCGGCATAAGAGCAGCAACATATCGCAGCTCTCACATAGCCACCCCAAAATACCCATAAAATATGACTCTAAACTAATTCTAGAACTCCAAAACGCACACAAATATGCTTTCAACTAAAGTCAGCTCGGCTATGAGGAACCATATCAGCACTGTGAACCAAAAACCAGCCTGGCCTGAAACCGTGGATGTGTCCCAGGGCCAGCTGGATGAGAGGAGCCGAGCCCGGGCTGAGCTTCGGGTGAGCGGATTGGTGGCAGCTGCGGCAGGATCCAGAACTAGGTCAGTGGGACTTGCGAGGTCGTGAGAGAAAAGCCGTCAGGCCGAAATGCCTCCAGGGCTGAGAAGCGAAAGGCGGAGGTTCTGCACCCGCCCCCGCATTGCTGCTTCAGGGCTCTCAGCCTGCAGACTGCAGAGGGACCAAGTGATCATTCAGAGGCCAAGTGCTCTCGCGTTGAGCGGCCTGGATCCAGATCGTGGTCTTGGGCTTTGGTCCTGTGGTCCATTTTGTGGTCAGCTGGAAGTGGCAGAGGGACCCAACAACCTCCTAAGAACTCTGGCAGGTGGGAGGACCCCAGCGATTTGGGACAGAGCTTTCCCCTCCGGAAGCAGAGCTCCACAGAGATTTAAAAAAAAAAATCCCAGACTGACCAACCATGAATAAGAATAAGCATAAGAAGCAGGGTAAGAACAGCAACCAAACCCTAGAGTCCTTCTTTGAAGGAAAGAAGGACCAAGGCAGAGAGCTGCAGGACAGCACAGCCAGAGCTCCCCCACCAGGGGCTTCCAATAAACATGAAGATTGCCTTAAAGCTAGAGATCAGCTGAAGAAGGATTTTGAAAACCAAATGAGAGAAGTGGAAGAAAAATTGGGAAGAGAAATAAGAATGATGCAAGAAAATCATGAAAAGAGAGTCAACAACCTGACTGAAGAAA